>CM060606.1:43236847-43251847 GCA_030578255.1 Tiaroga cobitis
GTAGCTTTACGAACTGTGTTTGCTGGTATATTTGCAATAAATTATAAAAGATGTTCATTTGGACTCTGCATCCACTGTAGTTATCTAGTGAGCTACCTTGCTGTTTAGCGCCTACTTAGACTGCTGCCTTCTAAGGTAATGTGACAACTGGAGTGAAACCGCAAAGTGACCGATTTGAAACGCTCTACATGAGTAGAGCAACTTCAGACGCAGTACAAGTAGCACTCTGAGAAACTCATCTCGCAAAAGATTACAAGACAACAGTAACTGCATAATTTTCTTCATCATCCAACTGTTAACTGGAGCTCTTTTTTGAAAAGTTTAGATGTTATTGTTGAAATGCATTCTGGGATGAAATTACCCTCAAATCAAGATAAAGATCAGATCAAGGTGTCTTTGAAGGCAACACATTTTTTGCCTATAGTGCTCTTTTATAATGCCAGTGCTAACTATAAAGGAAACTCATAGGCTTTGAAAAAGGCTGTTGTGTTTTAGTATTATTTATATACAACACTATCATAGTATTTATTCATATTTTCAGATACTAATATGAATAATTAATATGATAAAAAATATATTTTTGATTTTAATTTGATAATATAATATTACTATAATATTAAAAATAATACTTTTATATTCTCATTTGAATTTAACTTGAATTTTTAGTCATTTTGTTATAGCTACTTTTATCATTATTATTAGTTTTCTTATTTTATTTTAGCTTTATTTCTTTTTAATAGTTTTAGTTAACATAACAACTGTTTGTGAAGCCAGTCTTTTTTCATTTATTATTTTTTTTGCAGTGGAAACCAGTGATGCTGTCAAATTGCATTGCGGGGAGGTGTGCTATGCTATTACTTTAATAATCATACTTACAAATTTGACCTGAGCCAGGTGATAAAACTGGCAAACAAACAGATAACCAGAGACTTTGACTTGGCCTAGGAAGGTAACCGCAGAGCAATACACACTGGCATAATTGGAAAATGTAAAAATCTTGTCGAATAGGCCTACTTTTCATACTGTGCTTTACAAAAGCTCCATTTCCCCTGCTCTTGTTGAACACGATGAGGCCTGATGGGCCGCGTTTACAGCAAAAACCCTCTCAGATGGATTATTATTGGGACTCATTACAGGGGCTATTTATCATGCAGGAGGTGCTGAATGTGGGAATATGAGATGTAAACTCTGTTATGGTGACACAGCTAATGTAATACAGTGAAAATTAATGGTAATAAAGCCTCATTTTCTAAGGTGGCTGTGAGATTGAACCCCTGAAGCACAATCACAGTTCTTGTTGTCTTTATAGATCTCTATTTGTCATGCTGCTTTGCTGTCAGTGTTTGCTGAATTCTTGGTTTAAGCTTTTTTTTTTCTTCTTTTTTTGATTCTTGAGACATGGGGCAAACCTGTTTAACTTCATTTGCTTTCATTCCATTTATTATCACCACAATAAAACTGGTAAATAACACAACTGTCATAAAAAAAGAAATGGGATTCTGAAAGCTTTTGCAGGGGAAATTCATTTGCAGTAAAATGCAGTAACTTGGGTTTGTTTTCAACTGTGGTTACCATGATAAAATAAAGAGAATCCGGATAGACAAAGCTCCGGTTGTGATTAAAAGTAGAAAAGTGATTATTTAGAAATTCACTTTGATAGACTTACTTATTCTCACATCATATCTGCGAATTTTCTTAATTAAGGTCCAACATTACCATATGTTATATTTAAAAAAAAAATGTTTAACCCCAAATGTGAATTTTGAAGCTGCTGTGTGTTGTGAAAAACAACGTGAACATTTTTTGCTAACAAGTTGCAATATATTAACATGATAAAAATATAAATCTTAATGCATAACCTTGTCATTGCCTGATGTTAGCTCCAGCCGCTGTTAGCATTCATTATTTAAGATCACATTCTGTTTAGTATGTTTGGTAACAATTCCGTCACTTTGTTGGATTTGTCTTTATCCAAAAATTAGAGCCCACAAGGCTCTCGCTGTGGCTTCTCTTCCCGTTCTCCATTTAGAGTTTGATGTTCATTACCGCCCTGCTGTCAGGGGTAGCAGCACGTACCGATTAACTCATTTTGACTTTCTAATTGCTTCACAGCCAAATAGTTTAATTAGCCCAACACTTGGATTATCACCTTAAGGATCAGTCAGGTACAAAACTGAACCGATTCAAATTTCAAGGTGTGTAAACCTCCGTCCCAACACTTAGTGGGCCACCCACTTTCCAGCAGCATCTAAACTCAGTTTGGTACCTCATGATACCAATGATTTATAATGTTGCACATAAAGGCACCAACTCCCAAATAGCTCTTCACACAGAAGAGTTTGCCGTTAGCATTATTCTAAGCCAAGTGATAGTCTAATAAGCATAAAAACTATAGCTCGCATAAATATTGTAATTTTTGTATTAGATCCATCTATTTTAATGTATACTTTTCTGTATTTAAACAGGCGTATTTAAAGCTGCAGTCCGTAACTTTTTTGGGTTAAAAATGATCTAAAATAATTTTTTGAGCAAGTACATAACCAGCCAGTGTTCAATCTGCTTGCCATGGCTCGATTCAAAGCGGTAAGCTTGTAATCATTTTTTTAACTCCAGTGGTACTGGTGGATTTCCGCGGGAGATTCGAGCATGTCTTTGCGTCATTACGTCACATCTGTACACATAAAGAAGAATCTCGGCTAGTATAAGCTATATTGCGTTCGAGGTGGAGATTTATAGCCTTTTCTCACAGCACTTGATATAATTAAACATATCAATTTGATGGCGGATCCAGAAAAGGTTCAAACGACAATCACCAGTGACAACTAGAGATTCACCCGCTGTAAAATGCAAAAGACTTCGTTCGGACTTCGGAGTGGCTACAGAAAAAAGGAGACTGCAACCGGCCCATGTGAAAACAAGGACAAATATCGGAAGGGCATTAAATGTAGTCACGTAATGCTGATGTTGAACATTAACAATTTGAGAACAAAGTATAATTTGCACGGTTTGATGTGATATGATAAGCGATCGTTAGATTTAATCAGCGCGATTTACTGGAATACTTTTTTCCCCTTAGTCGGTCAGAACAAAAGTGGATGTTACTTACTTGTTCAGATGACATTTTCCTGTGAAAATTATTATGTTGGTCATACTTCCAAAAAGTAGAATCTGTGATTCTGCACACTCTCCTCAAAACATTGGATTCACTCGCGCCAAGGGCGAAATTGTCAATCACACATTGGGGGGGACAGCTGTGGGACTTTTTGTGTTGGCGCATACACACATTTTTTTAATCAAAATAATAAATAAAAAGTCAGAGTCCGAATGTTTGTAATTGTATAATACAACAAGGAATTTTATTACATCTGATCGTCAAACCAACGTATACTCACCCTGTAATGATTACAGCATCGGCATCAATTACAAGCCTTAATTGACAACAAAGGGGCCAGTGATCTCTCTCTTATATTCTTCTATAAACATATAGTGGCTATAAACATTTTGATTAAATTACTGTTACAGGATAACAATATTCTAATATCAAGTGTTCTTGAGCAATGATAGTAAAACAGTTATGTACTAATGAGGGAAAATGCTGTTTTTTTTTTATAGGGGAAAACCTCTTTTCCACGAGATATTGAAGCCAAAAAATGATCCTTAATTTTGAATTAATGTAAAACGCGTTGCGGCAGCATACGATACAGACATAGGCAAAGGCGGCTTGCGTGCCTATTGGCTGTCCTGCGGCAACTGCAGCAGCCAATCGAGAGAGGCCCTTTGGTGACGGTCCAATGGGGGAGCATATTTTATGTAGAGCTATATCTTTGTTTTGAATGCAATAGTGTCTATACAGTAACGTTAGCTAGCTGTCGGCTAGCTTGTCAATAGTCCCACCCATTCATAGGAAAGAAGCTGGAAAGAAAGACGTATTTGCAATCACACCGATATTGCACGCATAATCATACAGTATGATCAAATATTGGGGGGGACAAATTGTCCTTCTTTGAATAAAACGTATCCCCCTGTCCCCCCATAGAATTACGCCTATGACTCGCACTGTGCCGTGCCGAGGCACAACCCATGTAAAGTTGGATTTTAAAACAGAGATGGCGACAAAGAGGAAAAACTACGGACTGCAGCTTTAAATGAATAAATAAATAAAAATAGAAATAATCCTAAAAAAGAAATGTATCATAATTTCCACAAAAATATTAAGCAACTGTTTTCAACATTAACAATAATCAGAAATGTTTCTTGAGCAGCAAATCAGCATATTAAACACTGACACTGAAGACTGGTAATGATGTTGAAAAATAAGCTTTGCATCACAGGAATAAATTACATTTCAAAATATATTCAAATTGAAAACAGTTCATTTAGATTGTAATAATATTTCAGAATATTAGTTTTACTATGTACTTTTGATCTAATAAATACCTTGGTGAGCATAAGAGACTTCTTTCAAAAATAAATCACAGAAATGACAACAAGATCAATCTACAATAATGCAGAATATATCAAATCAACTTCACAGCGCATCATGGCATGATCTTCAATGTATCTTATAAGGCGGCATAATGTTGCATTTGCTTTTAGACTTTGCAGTAATTGATGTGGTGTTTTCCTCAGGTCCATGGGGCAGATGCATGGGCAGCGAGTGCGGGCCAGGAGGGAGTCAGAGTCGGGCGGTGTGGTGTGCTCATGTGGAAGGCTGGACGACTCTTCCCACAAACTGCCTTCAGTCCTCACGACCAGCCAACCAGCAGAGCTGCTTCCGCGTGTGCGACTGGCACAAGGACCTGTACGACTGGCGGCGGGGCGCATGGAACCAGTGCGTTCCCATATCACTGCGAACTGGCCGCGCAGGTGTTTGCTTGCAGGGCGAAGAGGGCATCCAGACGCGGGGGGTGAACTGTGCGCTCAGAGCGGATGACTCGGCGGCCGACGACTCCATCTGTGAGTACTTTGAGCCCAAACCCCGGCAGGAACAGGCCTGTCTCATTCCCTGCCCTCAAGATTGCGTGGTGACCGAGTTCACCCCCTGGACCACGTGCTCCAAGACCTGCGGGCTGGGCCTGCAGAACCGCGTCCGCTCCATAGTGGCGCCGCCGCTTTTCGGTGGGCTTTCTTGCCCCAATCTGACGGAGTTCCAGACGTGTGCGCCGAGGGCCTGCGAGGGCAGAGAGACGGTGTTTAATCTGAGAGTGGGCGGCTGGAGCGAGTGCAAACTGCCTTCTTTACCTCCACCACCACCTCTGACACCGACCTCCTCTGCCACTCCTGCTCGCACCGTACGACAAGCCCGGCGGAGGAAAGGCAAAGAGAGGAAAGGAAACAGAGACCCGGAGATGCGCGAGCTTATCAAGAACAAAAGGAACCGCAACAGGCTGACTCGACTGGAGGATGACCTCTGGTATATCGAAGTAGGCTACCAGTCTCGGCAAGTGGTTTGTGTACATCGAAACAGAAGTACGGTATCACTCAGGTTAGTGACCTTTCCCATCAGAATTAAAGAAAGTCTAGTAGACTTATTTTGACATGAATAAAAGTGAGGTTGTGAAGTATTGAAGTGCAATCTGGTCAGTATAATCTTAAAAGTAAAAACCTTAAAAGTAACCGGTTTTATGTATTTTTTTATTTTATTAACACTCATATTAATGTATTCAAAAATGCAATTTCTACAAAGATACACCTTTTCTATGATTCCTTAATTATTATTTATTAATATTCCTTTAGATATTTTATTTTCATTAGTTCATGTTGTAAAATGTGTTGTGGTGCAGCACACAAAAACATATTTATGAATTAATAAAGTTGATTATTAATATTTTTTTATTAATTAAAAAAAACATTAAAATTAATTAGTTGATGATGTGCACACTCAATAGTCAAGACTACAGTCAAGTAGTCTAGTCTAGTCAAGTAATATTTCAAGAAAATATTACTTGATCACAATTCAGTTTACCATGGAAACAGGCTTATATGCCATTGACCCTCACATCAATTTTATATGGTGTCTAATACGGGTGGTCGATTTTTATAAGACACGTATGTGCTTATATAATGCTTGAGGCTTTCTCATTCTACATGTCCATTGATATTAAACAAACACTGGTCATTTTAATATCTGCGTTAAAAGGGAATCTGTTAGGTATTACTTTCTCTTGAGCTGGATCTCTTTTGTTGTAGTGCGAATGGTTAGGCTAATAGCGGTTAAATGAGTCCTAAAACGAGGGATTCCGGTGTGTGTGTGTGTGTGTGTTCTCCGTCAGCCGCTGACAGTAAGAGGATGACGGCTGGGTGACTCGTCTGGGTCTCCGCTGTGCTGTCAAAGCACTCCCACGCTTGATGTCTATTTTCAACTGTAGAAATGACAACTGTATATTCCCCAGCAGCAGATTGTGTGACACGGCAGGAGTCTGTGCCAGCACTTTCAGACGAGTATTAAATGTTCAAGAGTTTTGTAGTTATTTAAAAAGTTTTGGTGCAGCCTTAAAGGTTGTGTATCTCAGGCGTACAGTGTTTGGCCTTTGATATTTGAAAGAAAAACATTCAGAGTGTTCTAGCCTGAGGTTTCTCCAGGTAATGTTACGTTCACAGAAACAATTGACTGGCCAACATCAAGGATCGTCCAGCTTTTTCTATTGTTGGGACAAAACTGTGGAATAGTCTTCCAGTTCCCTCAGATTAGTTTCAATTTAAATCTAAGTTAAAAAATTGACTGTGTGGATCTGGTGTGGTCATTCTTGAAATGAGTTTCATAAACGCTAATGTTAGGCTAATGCTTTTGGTATAAATGTGATAAATGTTTTTGGATGAAATAAGTCTCCAAGTCTACATTTGATTAAAAATTCTGTAAAAACAGCAATATTGTGAAATATTATTACCATTTAAAATAACAGTTTACTATACTGACAAAAGCAAAGCGATGAAACAGAATAAGAGTCGTGTGATTGGTTTGTTCGTGATTATCTACTCGCTTATCACAGAGCAAGTGCTTCAGAAAAACTTCCACTTTCTTGAACTAGCAAAACAAGTATGGGTGTTTCAGAAGCAAAAAGAAACAAGTGAAAGATTAATATTTATGCTCCTGGCGTATTTTTTGTGTGGTTCCATTTAAATATATACTCTGCCATTGATTTCTGAAGGATCATGTGACACCGACTGGAGTAATGATGCTGAAAATTCAGCTTTGCATCACAGGAATAAATTCTATTTTAAAATATATATTAAAATAGAAAACCAACAGATTTGTATAGTGTAATATCTAAGATCTCGTCTGTTGCACTAGTTCTTTATGTGTGTGACTTTACACAGACACTCTTAAAGAATGTACATCATAGCTATCTACCTTTGTTCAGTGTTGCCTAAATTTTATGCATACACTTCCATTGTTCAATTTAGAATTTCCTGCTAATTTTATTTAGGATTTGATGGACTTCTTCATAATACTCCTGCTGCTGCACTGAGGTTCTCCTGAATTCCCACAATTGAGTTATTCTTGCATTAAAGGAGAAACATCATTCTCATTTAAATGGAAATGTTGGTGTCCTCATTCTATCAACAAGCTGTAAACAAAAGCTCACCAAAATATGCTAACCTGTGCTTACAAACCATGCATGTTAGTAATATTGGGAAGTGCAGCAATGCGCATTTCAGCAGAACAACACAGTTTGATACCAAATTGACACAAGAAAATTCTTTGTTATCGGCTGGTTCCAATCAGTGGCTGATTGTTTGGAGTTCAGCTTCAGATATGTTCATTCGCTTTTATAAGCAGGTACTGTTCGTTCGAACAGCTTGATGTGTGCTGTACAGTAACTTTACATTATTTAAGGCTATTTTCAATTTGTTAAGATGTTGATATAGGAACTGTTGTCTTCAAGTGAGCTTCATTCACCCTGTGCGTTTTTTTTTTTAAACTGTCCTGGTTCTGCTGCACTGCTGGTGAATAGATTCATCTTATTCTTCCTTGTGTTAATAAATTAATTTATTTTTGCCCAGTCCTAGTCACAATTTTGGCAGTAGCCCACAATCGCTATTCCATCAACAGACTGGCATACTCTCCATTTCTGCCAAATACAGTTTACCTGTGGCTACTATCGGTTTTATACCTCAGGAAAAGTTATTGTGCTGCAATATGGTGTCGTTATGTTGCCAGATTTTTAAATGATTTCGAGACATCTTAATCTGGGTTTAAAGTGGGTGGAAAACAGTGCCAGCTTTGAAGTGTGTGTTTAAGAGTCCGTGCTGCCCTGAGGTGAGTTTGGCACCTAAATGAGCAGTTGCTAAATGAAGCCACGCTGGAAAGGAAGCAGTAATTATCTGTAATAGCTCGTCAGCTGCAACGCTTACTGAGATAATAAGAGACCATGAGAAACTGCTCAGCATTTACA
This sequence comes from Tiaroga cobitis, assembly GCA_030578255.1. Taxonomy (NCBI): domain Eukaryota; kingdom Metazoa; phylum Chordata; class Actinopteri; order Cypriniformes; family Leuciscidae; genus Tiaroga; species Tiaroga cobitis. The sequence goes on from CM060606.1 coordinate 43,245,244, forward strand.
CTGCTCAGCGTTAAGCTACCGGCCACTGAAACACTTACTGTACAAAAGCTGAGCTGAATTGAGTTAAGTTACAAAAAACATGTCATTAAAGTATTCAAAGATAACGTGTTGTTGTAATTATTTAATTTTATATTTTATATAATTTGTATTGCTTATTTTTATTAGGTACAGAGATACTGTACATGGAGGGGGAAAAAAAAGTTTGTAACAAAAGCTGTCATACATTACATATTTCTTTGAACATTTCAGCAATACATGGTATAAAACTAAACTCATGTAAGCTTTAAAATACAATCATCTATTCTACCAAGAAGAAAGCTGACCATTTTCAGGTTATAGTATTTTATTTTTTAATGAAATACTATACTAATGTTCTAATGTTTCAGTAAATAGGATAATAAAATAAAAGTAATTATTTATCATATTTAATGAGATCTATATTATCATATTAGATTTTTGTAATTTTGTTTTGTTATTTTACTCTAACATTTTATAATTATATCTAAAATTAAACCGCACTAACCACACATTAAAAAATATGTATATTATAATATGTATATTTTTTGTAATTTAATTTGGTATCATGGTATAAATATATAATACATAAATATAGTTTAGTCTTATATTTGCAATGAAAGTCCACTGGGGCGACTTGTGTAGAACCCAAGTGCAGTTTATTTAACATAAATGTGAACTGAACTGAACTGAACTTAACTGAACTGAAACGAAACGAAACGAAACGAAACAAAACGACAGCGGTTACACAGACAAAGCTAGACGAGACGAAACGAAACGAAACTACAGCGGTTACACACATAAAGCTAGACTAGAGACAATTGTAACATGAGGGCTATACACAAAAACTAATGACTAACAAGAAACACCTGTGAACAATCAAGACAATCAACCAATCAGAACACAGAACCGTAAAAGACATGATCACATGAGGGCAAGGAATCACATGACACAAGCAGGAACCAAGACTACGAGAATTTCTAAATGAAAGACATGAACACAAACAAAACCCAAGCCAACGTGACACATATCACTCTCATTAAAAAGATTTATTCTATGAAACAAATATGGTGTTAACTGTAAAATAATGATTATCTTGTCATTTTGACCGACCAGTCTTTCTACTCCTCTGTCCTGTATCAGCCAGTGTCCTCACTGGAGTCTTCCGGAGACCTACCAGTCCTGCCTGATGCCTAAAGACTGTGTGGTCAGTGAATGGAGCAAGTGGGGCTTATGCTCCAAGACCTGCTCGGACTCCAGTGTTCCTCAGGGCACACGCTCCCGCAGCAGACAGCTGGCCCGGCTCCCTACTGGAGGAGGGTCCGAGTGCCCCGACCTGGAGGAAAGTCAGACCTGTGAACCTGAAGGGAACGGGGTGCCGCCCTGTGCCATGTAAGTACCACGGACATGCTAGTCCTGTGTCCTCGCTACATTTTGCATTTGTTGATCATGTATATGTTTTCAAGCCATGCAAAGTCCCGGGTTGCATGTTTCTCATGATGTACTAGATAGTGTATTGAAAAGTGAGGTGTAATAAGTCGTTTTTTGTGCTGTCTTTTTGACGTAAACACAAAGTACAGTGAAATCAATACATATCAATTAGACACAGCATGCAAACTTTTCTACTATTATATGTATAATATATGTGATTACATATTTACTGTTCAAAAGTTGGGGGCATTAATCATTTTAAAGTACTTATATTCAGCAAGGGTGCATTAACTTGATCAAAAGGAACAGTAAATACATTCATAATGTTACAAAAGATTTCTATTTCACATACATGCTGTTCTTTTGAACTTTCTAATCATCAAAGAAGCATGAAATATGGTTCCCACAAAGATATGAAGCATCACGACTGTTTTCAACATTGATAATAATAAGAAATGTTTCTTGAGCAGCATGTTAGAATGATTTCTGAAGGATCATGTGACACTGAAAACTGGAGTAATGATGCTGAAAATTCAGCTTTGCATCACAGCAATAAATTACAAGTCATAATTCAGTGGATTTACAATAATAGCTGTCAGTGTATAATGTTTTACACCTGTCCATCTTTGCATATGCCTGCAGTCTCCAGCAAAAGCAGTTTGTCGACTAGCTTTTTTATCCTTAAAAAAATCTTTTGCTAGAAACTTATGGCTTATGCAGAGATGGACTGGTATAAAAACATTTATATGCTATTCTGTTATTCATTCTTGCCGCGGGGCCAGTAAAAATTTTGGCAGGGGATTTAAAAATGTACTATTGGCTCAACGGGGTCAGCAGGGAAAAAATCCATATTGTTGAGCCTGTGATATCTGCATGCATGATTTCAAACAGTCAATCTGAATGAGTGCTTTTGAATTGCAGATGTAACACTTTCTTATTTAAACATGGCATCCAGCATCAGTGTGCTCTCTTATCACTGCTTGGGATCAAAGGTTTTCATTAAGATGGTTTTGTGTCTGTGAAAAATGAAAGTGATTGGAGTGATGATATGATGTGATATACGGCAACATATTGATGTCATCTTGTCATGTCTCATTATGTGTCAACCCGAAGGAAACAGTGTTGCTGGAGTTGCTATTTCAAACCTCAAGAGATTTCATGTGGTTCCATGTCATTGAAGTTTCAAGATGTTTCTCCTTCAGAGAAATCAGAGTATGAGACCATTATTGATGTACAGCAAAAGTACAGAGCAATAAAATGAACAACATCGGCTCATTGAAAAATCATACCTACATTTTCGCAAAAACTCCAAAAACCTACCATGCATTTCACTGCAGTTTACAGCTGGAATGAACATGGCGGTAAAACATCAACAACTTGTATTCTTTTTCACACAAATGATGATTAAAGGGACAGATCATTGATAAATAAAGACTTTTGTTCGGTTCCTTACACAGTATGATCTCAAAACACTGAATTTTGACTTTCACATCACATGCATGGCTTTTCTAACATAGTAAACTTACCCAGTAGGTCACCAGGTACAGCATTGCACTTGTGATGCAGAGTCTGTGAAACGCATGATAAAAGAGCTCAAAGACTTGTTGAAGCAAGCTTAAATGGCTTGTCCGCTTCAGAAAAATGTGTTTATCTCACGTTTGCAGCCTAGGCTCATTGAAAAAACATGCCTGTGGCAACATTTCTCCAAAATGATATTACATTGCATCTTGCACGTTTTGCAATACTTTCAAAGTTTTATCTGAAACGGATAAATGTGAATCTGGCAACGTTTTATTGCGTTGGTTATACATATTGTGGCAGTTCTGTATTACCACAATGACGTACCACTTAAACTTAAACATATCTGAAACAGATGAACATGAACCTGACAATGTTTTAGTGCATTACTTGTAAGTATCGTGGCACTTCGAAAAATGAAATGTCTGAACTGACTTATGAGGAACATTATGACTTCACAAGATCCGAAAGAACGCGTTGTAGTCCAAACGAGCCGTTCGTTGTAGTTCTTGAAAAGGGGATTCTGTTTAATGAAACGTCTCCCTTTGGAGTGGACTTTGAGCTTTTTAACCTTTTTTAAAGCTCAAACAGCAACATTACACACTAACTAAAGTTGAAAAAGTGGAAAAGCATAATAGGACCCCTTTAAAATCTCTGGCTTTGGCATCTTGGCAAATCTGAGCACAGTTCTCTATAGGGATATAGTCTTCTCTGTAGGCGAATCTAAGAAGTGTGTAACTGAAAAATATTATTTTAAGCTAATTTGCAATCAATTTAATCTCTGCTGTCAAGGAGAAGCAATTGAGATATTATAGAGATCTCACTTGGGATTTTTCTCTCCTACGGGCATGTACATGAAACAAGCACTAAAATCAGCAGTCACGTCTCATGCTTTCAGCTCTTCGTGGAGATGTGGCGGCGTGGAGCAGGAGGTCCTGTCGGGAGACGGTTGACCCCAGCTCTGCCATGTGAGAGTCAGCACATGAGCATATGGAGACGGGGCCGGTCTGTGGTCCCGAGCCAAGAGAGGATGCACTGACAAATGGAAGTGGTCTTAAGAGCTCGGTGACGCTGCTCTAATCTGCTTCTCTCACAGATGGCACACACTGGCACGTCGTCACAAGGCACACGGCACTTTCTCAGTCTCCCACGTACTGTGAATAGGCAGCTCGAAAAGATAATGGAGTTTTCTCAATTCTGTTTCGCACTAATATGAAAGTAGGAAAGAGAAATCACAAATGACATCTCTTTAATATCTCAATGTTTTCTACAGGACAGCAATAGGATTAGATGGAGGTCGAATGGAGGTTCTGAAGTCTTCTGCTTCTCAGATTATAAAAGATCCCAGTTACAGAGATTTCAGGCATTGTGTGCCATTCAAAATGCCTTTTATATTCCAATTAAATTCCTGAATTTGACTGTATGTCAGGCAAACAGGATACAGCATTGCTCTTTGAATTTCAGTTTAAGGAATTACAAATAAAGTCATTTAAGTGCATATGGTAGTAATTTATAACTAGAAGTGTTTGTAAAAAAGCAGGGTTGAAGTTTGAAGGTTTATAGCTCTAACAGATAGTCTTTTAATTGCTATTAAGTAAATCCCCCCCATCCTGTCATTCCAATTCAACTACCTCCAATTCAGCTTAAATTCAAACAGTGAAAATTTAATACGTTTATTAATATTTTAAATTCACCTTTTAGTTATTTTGTTATGCACGTTTGTCATTTTTATTAGTTTAAAAAAAATATTTAGCTTGATTTTTATTTTAGTGCTTCAACTCAAACTTATTTAAAGGTGGGGTATGTGATTAGCAAAACGGCCGGCAGATTTTAAAAATACACAACTCAAAACGTCCTATCTTCTTTCCTCCAACGCTGGCCCTGATTCGCTCGAGGGGGGTGGGGGGGAGGGGGGAATGGTACGACCGTTTGATTGACGCACTTACTGTCCAATGATTCTAGGTGGTCTTGGAATTGATCGGCTGGAGTTTTTCGAGTCCTGCCCGTTCCACAGATGATTAAATTGCTTAATTTTCATTTCAGTGCTTCTAACTCAGTGGCTGTAAGTGGGTTAGGAATAGGATTTCAAGTGATTTTGAAAAAATGGTCAAAAAAGAAAATCACATACCCCACCTTTAAGCAAGGGGCCAAGGATTCAAGATTTTAATAGTTTGTTTTACTTAACAACAACACTACTGAAAGTTTTATTAAATTCTTCCATTTTCTTCCAAGATCCTTTTTTTAAGCATTCAACCATTTGCTTGGAGATAATATTTCTTGCTCCAGTACATAACAGTCAAAGCGTTCCCATTACCCTTCAAATTGCTCGAATTGAAATTGTTAATTGAAAATACGCACAATGGGAACACGTCAATTTCACAAAAACTCCCGTTTATCGCAAAAAAAAAAACGTTTCTATGCTCGCAAGAGGTGGTTTTTCAGGCAATTCGAAAAGGGAATATTTCGCAAAACTGCAATGGAAACAGTTTTTGCGCATTTACAGTCACCTGACTTAGAAGGCGCTGTGTGTTTGGACAGAATACGAGACAAAGTTCTTTATTAAATTCATAAAAGAAAAAAGAATTACAGGAATACTGGATTCTAAACCTCAAAGAAATGCCACAATCAAGACCTTGGATTAGAAATGAGGGAGAAACACCTCATATGTGCCGTTCGCAGTATAAGGGTCTTTCCTTGCCGTTAATGCTTGGATAACACACCACGTCTCCTTCCATTAATAATAATAATAATGTCTAGTGCGGTGGCTCTGATATATATATACCTTCCAACGTCCGTTGCCGTGATTTTTAGAATGACTTATCGCGAGAGGAAAAAATGACGGTTGAGTCGCATAACATCGGTTAATGGAAACGCCGTCATTTCGCAATCGTTTTTTAGCGATATTTAGAAAAATCGCAAACGTTTTGTGCAAATCTGTAATGGAAAATAGCCTGTGACACACAACCCAAATGTATACACTGTATGTATGTATATATATATATATACTGAAGATTTATTATAGCTACAGTATGGGAGACCCACAGCACAGATTTAGGACATAATAGCCTTTCCGTGTTATTTTAGGTTTGCGTGGCGGAGCACAGAATGGAGTGAATGCCGTGTTGACGCGCTGCTCAGCCAGCAGGACCGGCGGCGTGGGAATCAGACTGGACTGTGTGGTGGAGGTGTGCAGAGCAGGGAAGTGTACTGCGTCCAGACCAATGCAGAACTGCTCAGCTACATCAATAACAACACAGGCAAACAAGGTACTGGCTTCTATTTCACAATGTATAATTACAGATGTATGCCACTTTTCAGACAAGCAAATTTTTCTTTTTGAGCCAGGACAAATCAGTGATTGGCTGAAGGCACAACGAGAATGCGTTCAGTCCCAAACCGTGAAGACTGACTATCCTGAGCTGTGATTAATAATCATAAATATCATATTTATTTTATAATAATAATAATGATAATTATATTTATTTACTTCAGGCGTTTAAGAGTCCTCCAAAATGTGTCCACTAGCTAAACATCTACTAAAATAACATTTAATTTTGTCATATAAAGATGTGTTAATGGCATCAATAAAACAAAGATACAATTTTTAACAAAGTTGTTATGAATCCATTAGAGAATCTTT
>CM060606.1:43254347-43341847 GCA_030578255.1 Tiaroga cobitis
ACATGAACGCAGACGCTGCAGAAAGTTAAAGGGGAAATGTGCTGGAGCTGATGGAGTCATGATGTTCTCGCCCTGGGAGGATGTTGTCAGATTCAAGATTCTTTGATGTGATGAAACCTTCATCAAATCTATCTGGAACAGTGATGCTCATTTACATTTTCTTCTAAGAATACAACATTGCACTTGTAGCACGAACGGAACGTTATTTCCCACAGGTGGCCTCACTGTCTTAGTGACACATGATAACTTTTCTTATAATTTGATTTTATAAAGGAACCCTTAAAAGTTTTATATGATGCCATAAGCAAATGTTTAGTTACATATTGTAAATATTTTAGTTCAATTCAATTCACATGTATTTGTATAGCGCTTTTCACAATACACATCGTTTCAAAGCAGCTTTACAGAGTTCCATTTGATTCCATATTAGAATCTTTAGAAGTTCCACTTGAAATCATAAGATAATCTTTCTAAGTTTCATATGATGCCATAAGTGAAACTTTATAAGTTCCATTTGATTCCATAACATAATGTTTATACTGTAAGTTTCATATATGATGCCATTACTGAATCTTTATAAGTTCCATTTTATTCCATTAGAGAATCGTTGTAAGTTGCATATGATGCCGTAAGTGAATCTCTATAACTTCCAATTGATTCCATTAGAGAATCTTTATAAGATCCATATGATGCTATAAGAGAATCGCTGTAAGTTCCATGTGATGCCATAAGTGAATCTTTATAATCTTCATAAGAGATTCTTAAGTTCCATTTGATTCCATTAGATATTATAATTTCATGTTCCATATGATGCTTTTATAATTTCAAGTTCCATATGATACTTTTATGAAGTTATGAAGTTGCTTTTATCAGTTAAAGAATATTGCGAAAATTAAGGCATTTTTATCACCCAGAGACATGGAGTCTATGATACATGCTTTTATTTCATCAAGATTAGACTACTGTAATGTACTATACTTGGGTGTCTCACAGTCACGTCTGTCTACTGTCACGTCTTCAACTGGTCCAAAATGCTGCTGCTAGATTGCTGACAGGAACAAGGAAAAGAGAACATATTTCGCCAGTATTGTTCTCTCTCCATTGGCTTCCAGTTATACATCGTATTGAGTTCAAAACACTGTTGTTTGTTTATAAGGGATTGCATGGACTGGGTCCTCCATAATGTTTTTAGAAATCTCAGGTCAACCAGTAGTCTACAGCTGACTGTCCCGAGGACACGTCTAAAATTAAAAGGAGATCGTGCCTTTTCTGTGGCCGCTCCACAGCTTTGGAACAATCTGCCATCTTATATAAAGACTGCAGCTTCATACACTGATTTTAAATCGTTGCTTAAAACCCACTTATTTACTGCTGCTTGTGGGGATAAGCGTCTGTAGTGGTATCGCATTGTTTTGTGCATTATTTGTGGTTTTATGTTTTATGGATACTTGTCTACTGTTTGTTCAGCACTTTGGCCAACAGCTGTTGTTTTTTAAATGTGCTCTATAAATAAATATGTTCTTTAAGTTTTAATATAATGCCATAAGAGAATCCTTGAGTTCCATTTAATGCAGAAAATTAAAATAGAATTCTTTGCTAGAATTTTGTGTCTTCTGACTGTCTGAGTTCTTAGCACAAGTAAAAGCTAACCAGCTTATACCTCACATTATCACATTATCACATTACTGTCTGAATGAAAGTCAATGGAGGCGATGCCTTAGTAGCCTGAATAAACTGCCTTGACATTGGATTGGACAGAGCTGTCTTGGAGTCTACTATGAAAAGATAGCTGTTTTATAAGGGAACTAAATGTGACACATTTATGGCATTACAAACCAAGAAGAATGGCATGGACCGTTTGGTACTGCTGGTAAATGGCATAACCGGGGTTTGCTTCAACTGAATATTTCTCTCTCACTTACCAAATTGTAAAAACTTTGACAGATAATTCACAATGCTTTCTGTTGTTCTGACAGATATAAAAGTAAGTTGTCTGGTCTATTGCATTTCAAATCGAGAAAATAAAATGTGAAACTCGACAGAGAGGTGTGAGTGATAATTTAACGGGAAAAACAAGAGTTTTTAATATTTTACTGACAGATAAGAGTAAAGCATGATGGAAATTTTACAACCTAGTCCATCCGGATGACAGAAAATCTTTATTTCTAATGCATCCCCTGATCGTAACCATGCCTTTCTGCTGCTAAAAACGTAAATATTTTTGATGACATTTCAAAAGTGGCTGTGCATTGTCATAAAATGTATATCATTTTATTGTATTTGTTTTTTGAGGGCTCTTAAAAGGTTGGATGGGCTTATATTTCCCCTTGTCTGCGGCATTTGGCGTCACAGCGCAGGATAGTTAAAGTTTACCAGCTTATGCCTTGCATTATCCCTTTAAAGCTATAATATTCTGTATATAGTCACAGTATAGAGCTCATAGTGATAATATTTGTTTTTGTCCCTTGAATAATGCTTATTAGCAGTAGTTTGCTAGAGTTGGTGTTTGTGTGTTTTGTAGATGGTCAGTCTCCAAATGGCCAGAAGCCTAGTGTCCCTCCTCTCCTGTCTATCACCTTTGAGATCTCAGGTAAGATTTTTAACACCTTTAAAGGGATATTTGGGGTATTTTTCAACTGAATGTAAGTGTACCAAAGTTGTTTTGAAAGTATAACCAACACTTCGTCAAAATGATTGATTGTGATTATCAAAAGCATGCCAAAGATGAAGTACATGGACTTTTAATCTTTATATTCTTTATTTTATTTTACTCTCCCCCCCCCCTTTACTTTCTGTGTTTGAAAAAATGGTCTTTGTTTGAACAAATCTCTTTGCCTGAGGCATGTATACATATTTTGTTTGCATAGTCTGTTGACTTTCTGTATTTTTGTTAGTGTTTGTGTCCATAGAGAGCTCATTACAAGCATAGATACTGATGCAACACTGTGTTTTAGTCAACGCTCTCCTCTGGGCACCAGACAAGTGACAGAGATTGATTGGTGATGACTGTCCTTACAGGTTCTTTCTGTACGCTCTTCCTCAAAAAAAGCAATTGGGCCTTTTAAACTAGACCATTCTACGTTTGATTTCATGGGCTTTACAACATGGGGCAAAGCCAGATCAATAATTTGGGTACAGTAAGATTTTTTATTCAGCAAGGACAACAGTGAAAATAAAGATATTTGTAATGTTACAAAAGATTTCCATTTTAAATAAATGTTGTTTTTTTACCTTTCTATCCATCAAATAATTCTCAAATGTATCAAAAATAGGAAGCAGCACAACTGTTTTCAACATTGATAATAATAATAAATATTTCTTTAGGAGCAAATCATCATATTAGAATGATTTCTGAAGGATCACGTGACAGTAAAGACTGGAGTAATAATGCTGAAAATGTAGCTTTGCATCAAAGGAATAAATTACATTTTAAAATATATTTTAATAGAACAGTTATTTTTAATTGTAATAATATTTCATTGATTTTATTGATATTTCAATAATATTACTGAGCATATAAATGCAGCATTGGTGAGCATATGATACTTCGTTTAAACTTTTTTTCAATCTTACCAACCCCAAACTTTTGTATGTTAGTGTATAGCAAGAAATAGCAAGGCCACCTTAGGTTTTTCATCTATTTTCAAACAGTGACCGAATACCAAATCATTCTCATGCTTGGAGCTAAGCCTGTCCGCCTGGGTTTGTCAAAGCAGGCACAAGACCGCAAATTTGGATTAGACAGAAAGTTTGCACAGAAGGTCTAGACCATCTGGCACGTAAACAAGGACAACCTGTGCAGTGTTATGCTAACTCAGATGATGGTGCATTACACTGAAATCTGTCTCTCCATTAATTTCGGGAACATGCGGCACTAGAACAGTTGAATGGAGTACTGTTATTCCCCATGCTAGGTTTCCAGTTCAATCAATTTTTTTGAAGGTCTGTGGCGCAGTCAATCTTCTTGTACTATTTAGTTCACAATCTGTGCACATTTTTGTGAACATTTTGTTTTGGAAGTCTCTAGAGAGCAGAACTCACGACATATCAGTATGAGAGAGCTCCGCGAGAAGAGTTTACCTCGCTTTGATGCAAACGCAGCAGTCATGTCACCTGTCACCCATCAATTTTTAATTTTATTCTTCTTTATTTATTTTTAGGATGGTTGATAACAGGAAATATTAAATTAGTCAAAATATTTAATAATCAAAAATCATGTGCTTTCAAATTGTGCTAAAATCTGTGGAGATTCTGGTTTTCTCCTGTTTTTCCTTTGCTGTGATGCAACTGGGAATGGAGATTCTTCGGAGCGTGTTAAATGTTGCCATTTGTTGTTTCCTGCAGTTACATAAACCTTATTGTACTCCATGTGTCGTCTCCATGTGAGAGTCTTATTGCAGTGTTTTAATGCGTGTGTTTATATGCATTACAGCATCACAACCCGTAGACGTTCGGCTCTGCAAGGGAACGTCTCCAAGTACCACGCAACTGTGTCACATCCCGTGCCCTGTGGAGTGTGAACTGTCCCCGTGGGGCGCCTGGGGGCTCTGCACCTTTGAGAATTGCAAGGAACGGGTCGTGAAGAAAGGTAAACATGGCTGAATCAATAATATATTCACTGAAAAAAGAGTTAAATGTTCAAATGCTGAGACAATATTTTACTGAGCTATTTTGCAGTTTATGTTTTTGCTGGGAGACTTGGATAGAGCCAGAATACAATATTTCCTTTTGATGTCCCCATTATCTTATATTATTGGTCCAGGATGCTCCATTGCAGCATATCTGCAACAATTATGGAACAAAAATGTCTTAAAAATTTGATTCGAACAGTACATACCCAAAGCACACAGATACACTTGAGTATAACTACAAAAGGTAGACCTCATTACTAGAGCTAACATGTGAATCTCACAAAAACCATATTAGATGAAGGTAACACTTTAAGTAAAATAACACTTTATTTTAATGGTCCCACTTTAGACATTCTACTAACTATAAGTAACTTTGCAACTTCATGTCAACTAACTCTCATTAGAGTATTAGTAGACTGTCTGTTTAATACCTGCAAAGACCTTATTTTGACGATCTCCAAACAGACATTCTGCTGACTATAAGTAACTTGCAACTACGTCAACTTATTCTACTAACCCGTAGACTTGTAGTCAAGACCGCCTATACCGAGACCAAGACACTACCAAGACCAAGACCAAGACAGACCAAGTCGAGACCGGAGGGGAAAAAAACAGACTAGTGTTGTTGAAGCTAAGCAATAACTTTTAAGATTTTGCATTCTAAAACTTAATGTCACATTCCATTTAACTGTGTTCAAAACACATCAGGGCAATCAACAATAATAACCCACACCTGCAGAAGCCAGGTATGACCAGTTGTAGTCCAATAGTGGGAGTTGTAGTTTTTAGGTGATCAACACTAACTCCACATAGTGAAAAAACAAAATGGAAAAAAGACAAAGAAAAATGAAAAACCACACTACAAGAAACCGACATAAGTATACATATACAAAAAATATACAAAAAAATATATATAGAGGCGCATATATATATACACACACATTCATTCATGCTTACTATATAAGTATATGGAGACTGCAAAAACATCAGTAACAACTTCATAAACTGCAGTATTAAAGTAAACTGCGCTCAAAGTCATCTGTCTGTGCAGTTACCCAAAATCTCCTGAATGAAGTTAAAACCCATCATGTCACTGATATGTGTTTTACTAAATATTAATGCATCAAAAACTGTACATGATATGTGTTTTTTAAATCAAGTGATCAAAGTGCTCGTTGCCGCTGCGATCAGTGGCACGGATACAGTGTTTTCTCGTGTGGCTCGCGCACGGCGCACTGTCACTCGGACGCGCGCTTCAATCCGTTGTGGATATTGTAGGATTGTATTGCTAAATCCCCCGACCACTATGTCGGTCTGAGACAGCGAGACCTAGACAAGACCGAGAGGTCCGAGACCAAGACAAGACCAAGACCAAAGACCGTCAAGGCCGTGACAAGACCGAGACCACGTAAAAGTGGTCTCGAGACCGGTCTCGAGACATACATCACTACTAACCCGAACCCTAACACCTAACCTTAACCTAACAGTCTACTAATACTCTAATGAGAGTTGGTTGACATGTAGTAGCAAAGTTACTTATAGTTAGTAATAAAGTGTAACCTAGATGAACGGCACTTTGGCTGAAAAACAAAAAGTACAGAGACCTATGGCTATTAAAGATGGAATTTACTGAACTTTGCCTATAGATAAAATTAAGGTAAATCTGTTGTTTCAACCAAAAGGTTGATATATTTGAAGAAAATTATGCCCCATTTTATGGCCTGTTTTTAATATGATATTTATTATTTTAAAGTCTAAGTTTAACAAACGTGTCTATTTTTTAATGCCGCAAGGTTTTTTTTCTTCTATTGCAACAATATTTTTTAAATCAGCATTAAAGGCAGTAGAACTGATTAAATGACGATGAAAATACTTTGATTCTCTCTTTTTTTGTATTTCTGTAGTGAACAGTACCTACTGATTTTGTATTGCTTTATGGTAATGAGAATGTGAAGGGTCTTTAATTGTAATAAAAAATGTCAGTGTAGAAAAAGAGGCTTGACTTACTTTATTCAAAATATAATTTATTTTCCTTTTACATTTGGATTGAAATGTAAATTGGATATGTTCTTGAGTTTTATGAGAACCACCCAAAAAAGATCACACATCCACCAAAAATCACCTTAGGATGAGTTGGTTCAAATAAATTGGGGGAAAATATCTAATTAGTTTGATATTTTGTGCTAATTCAATGACATTTTAAAGTGTGGCTAAATGTCACTAGGGATGGAGGCAATTAATAGACCATTTACATCACGTTTATTTGCAGGTTTCAAGTTCAGACGACGCACAATCACTAATGACCCCACGGGTGGCGAGGGGAACTGTCCTCACCTGGTGGAGGCCATCCCATGCGATGATCCCAGCTGTTTTACCTGGCAGCTGATCAAGCTAGAGGAGTGTATCCCTGAAGAAGAGATGGACTGCGGAGAGGGAACTCAGATTCCACAGGTCCGCTGCGTCAACAGCGAAGGTATTAAACACATTTGAGATACAATTATTAACACAGGATATCTGTAGGCTATCACAGGATATCACAGTGTAAATCTGTGTTGGATATCTGAATCTGTGTTGATTCAGACGGGATTGGGATCTCTGTAGTGGTGTTCGATTCTTGATCATTCTTTTAAGCCGGTAACCAGTCGAGGTGGTTCACGGAATTAAACTGAATCGAACTTTAGGTCCAGGGTGATGACGCAAGACACTCACGCTCATTGTGCAGCACAGAATGAGCCAATAAGCATGTCCAGATGGGTTATTGAACCGAAGAACCGGTTCGAAATGAACGAATCAAGTACAGGCAGAGTCGAAAGTCAGCTTTTCGGTCATGTCCAACTCAAAAAGAACCAAATGAGCCGGTTCTTTGCTGAGGTAATCCTTTTAATTCCTATATTCAGTTCTTTTTGCGTCTGTTCTTTGCGTATCTAGTTTTTTTTTTTTTTTTTTGGTTCAATAACCCATTTGGACATGCTTGCTGGCTCATTTGGTGCTGCGCGACGAGCATGAGTGCTACATCTTATGTCATCAACCTGGAACTAAAGTTCGGTTCAGTTTGATTCTGTGAACTAGCTCGGCTTTTAAGAACGATTAGTGCATGCATCATGAAACATGTTCAGTTCAGACTCAGTACAGTCACGTATTAACAGGGATGGATTACTGACCGGGACTATGGGGCCAGTGCCCAGGGGCCCTTGGCTACCAGAAGCCCGGGGGGGCCCTGGGGTTTAAGGCCACGCAATCCAGTTTGGTTCAGAAGACCCATTAACAATGAAAACAAATGTTTATTAATGCTGTAATATATGTGTCCCATAGCCTACACAAGGCCTCTTAAACAAGGCTCTTGGACCCCAAATCCTCTAATAGAACTATTGTCACTCTTTGAGCGTATTTTTGTGTGTGAAAAGTATTGGAAAAATAACTATTTATTATTACATTATAACTGCCCATTTTCCCTAAGTTGAAGTGAGACTACATTTTTAAACATTGCCTAATTTTTTATTTGCCTCATTTGCATAATGTTTTATTGCCTAATTATAAATGATCCAACAAAATGGGCCTAAAGAGAGCAATAGAGTATGTTTTAGCATAGTTATTAAATTTGAGCTGTAAAAAGTAAAAACGTACACCCTTCACTCTACAGTTGTTTGAACGACTGTAAAAGATGCACCTTCAAATAAAAAAGTAGATATTCGAATAAATTGCTTGATGTTTGATATCCGTTCGAATTTGATTTTTCTCAAAAGTGACAGCCCTAATGAGGGGTGGACCTCAGTTCTTAGATCCAGGGGCAAGAAAAGTTTTCTACATTTTAAAGTTAAATGCATTATTCTGAACTTTTAGAGTTCAGAAATATAAGAGCACAAACCCATGTTCAGCAGGCAGCCTATGAATATAAATCATTAGAAAGGATTGTTAAAAAAAAATAAAAAAATAAAAAAAGCATCACAATAAGTGTATTGTGATTCTCAAAACATTTGCTGACCAAACAAAGTTTAGTAACAACATGTAACAATGTTTACATCAATTAATATGAATAAATATCAGGTAGGCTACCTTATATAAAGCTACATGTTAATTTTTCTCAAAGGAAAATCTCTCACTAATGCTGCAAATACATGGAGTTGGTATTATTATTAAAGGTTAAAATTAACAAATCAAATATAATGCGGTTTTTATAATAGTTTAATGATATGAGTAAAATTATAATATGTAATAGACTGCATATATTTAGCAAAAATGATCCTCTCTATATGCCTAGTTAATTTTTCTAGCTAGGCTGTGGTCATTAAATGGCTTTTCTGAGGTAAATGTTACGTTACGTGACAGGCTATTGTTCTCCTGTTGTTTTATTGACCTATTTCAGCGGTTGAAGCACTGATTGAGTGATTACATGAGAAATGACACATTTCAACAAGTTGTAGGCTAGTATCTTCCATAATAGTTCATTCACCTGGCCCCAGGGCCCACATATCTCTGAAACTGTGAAACCTACAGTATAACTAGTTACATATGAATAGAGCTTAAAGGGGAAGTGAAAACAAATGGGAAAAAATAGAAAATTTGGCATCAGGCCATCCAAGATGTAGGTGTCTTTAGTAGAGTTTTCTTTAGTAGAACCGAACATTATTTACAACATTATTACCTGTAATCCACAGCAACAGCAAACGGTCCTGACCGCGTTTATGGCAGTCTGGAGCGCGAGCTTACTGTCAAATAATTGACTTGCCATTGACTTGCATTATCACCAAGTACTACGGTTTCAGCTAAAAATCTTTTTCTCATTTCTACTGAAGAAAAAAACATCTAGGATTGCCTAAATTAACAGCAAATTTTCATTCTATCAACTATCCCTTCAAGAAAACTGCAACTGGAGCACACTCTTATTCCAAAAATGCTAAAATAATCTCTTGCATGAAGCTTGCCAGGTGATTACACCGCCAGTAGATTCCCACTTGTGTTCAGACGGCTTCTGTGCCGGAAGTCAAAAGTAGGATTGATTTTGAATCCGGTAATTAGCCTCTGGGAATTCAAGCTATATCCTGAAGAAGGGCATTTATATCTAGTCTCTCAGCTGGCATGTCCGGAACATTTCCCTTCTCAGCTGGAGCTATTTACAGGGTTAAAGCTGCAGAGAGCGGAGGAGTGTGAACATGATGCTAATGGTGATCGCGTCCTCCTCCAGCTCAGCTGCTCAATAAAGACAATCTCAGATAGCTGGAGAGACACTTGTATATTTGACCGGCTAAATACCTGCACTCGCTCATAAATTGTCATTCTCTTCAACAACAGCATGTTGAGGAGGTACTCTTATCAATGTTTCCTGCAACAATATTTAGGAATATACACCGTTCAAAGGTTTGGGGTAGGTAAGATTTTTGAAAGAAGCCTCTTATGCTCACCAATTTTCAGCATCATTGCTCCAGTCTTCAGTGTCACATGATCCTTCAGAAATCATTCTAATATGCTGATTTGCTGCTCAAGTATTATTTCTTATTGTTTTCAATGTTGAAAACAGTTGAGCTGCTTTATATTTTTGTGGATACATTTGTATCGGATAACATTTTTAGGATTTATTTGAAATAGACATGTGTATGACATTAGAAATGTCTTTACTTGATCAATTTTAAATGTATGCATCCTTGCTTAAGAAAAGTATTAATTTCTTTCCAGAAAAAGACAGAGATGTCTTACTGACCTAAACTTTTGAACGATAGTTTATATAGAGAAACTGACCACTAAAAATCAGCTTGGTATAATTAGAACAAAAGCCACTTTTTGGAGCCTTTTTTTGCATTGAGAAAAGATCCAGCACTTGGTTTGGTATTTTATCTGATGTAATGAAATTCACAGTGTGCTGTCCGATTTGATGGGTGTGCTTCTTTTTAATGGATTGGTTGAGCCGATTGGCGAAACGGTTTGAATCAATCTCAGGAGTCTGAATTGTAGATTCATTTCCTCCTTGATTCGATTGAATGACTCTGATCATTGAACCGGAGGTTATTATGTCCAATCCAATATAATCCTGAAACCATTTATGTTATGTGTACGTTTTAAAAAATAAATTATAAAATGCTACTTTGTAAGATTAGTGAAATTGAAAGCAGTCATATCTCTTACTAGTTGTCCACCTGACATCAGGAATTTAAAGGTGAAGTGTGTAATTTCTTCGCTACAATAGAGACCCCAAATGAAATAATGACCGTTTTCGAACAGGTTTCCTGGGAACTCCCGCTGTCTGCCATTGCTCGGGTAAACGGATGGATTCACTCCATCACTCTGGTGTTGCTGTGCCAGAATGCTAAAACAAACAGAGCAATGTTTTGATAGGCACAGAGTCACAGTGTTCTGACAGGCGTCTGACAAGCCGTCACCCCTGTATCTCTAGTCTAAAACAACTTGTTAGTTTTGCTAAATACTCCATGTTCTCAAAATGTTGAAAGCGTTATTGTTGTTGCTCGTTGCTACAGTGCAAATGATCTGGGAAAACGGTCATGAGTAATGTTTGATGGTCAGTTTTCATGTCTAAAATTGTCTTAACAAATCACTTTAGCAGGTTTTGTGGTCCAGAACTGTCCGACCGATATGTATAATGACCAGTTACAGCTTGGTTTTGTTTTTATGTACCTTTTATGTACCATTTTGAGCAGATTTATCTGAAATAACTGGATATCAAAGAAATAGACATAACCCAAGATATTCAGTCTCATTGTTTCTAACCTGGCAAAATTTGGCTAATCCATTAATTATTCTTTGCTAAAACATATCTGAGGACCATAATGGTGTTATTATGTTCATAATGGTGTTATCAACCAGTTATTGCTGATGGAATTTCATGGTAAGTTTTGCAATTCTACCACATTAAATGGATAGTTCCCCCAAAAATGAAAATTCTGTCATAATTTTCTCACCCTCATGTTTTTCTGTGAGTTTCTTTCTTCTGTTGAACACAGTGAGAGATATTTCAAAGAATGTTGGTAACCAGACAGTTGACAGTATAGCCGTTGACTTCCATAGTATTTTTTTTTTTTCCTATATGGAAGTCAATGGCTACCGTCAACTGTCTGGTTACCAACATTCTTTGAAATATCTCTCACTGTGTTCAACAGAAGAAAAAAGCTCATACAGGACTGGAACAGCATGAGGGTGAGTCAGCGATGACAAAATGTTTTGGGTGAATCATCCCTTTAAGGCAAATGCTGGAGAGTTTGAAAAAGACAAACCATCACTGACTCTACAAGGAAACATCTGTTGTTTTCAAGAAATCCCACTGTCACGTGACTACTGTCATTCAGAATCTGCTGTGTGGCCATGTGATATGATGTCTATGAAATAATAATAGAGTGCAATAATGTTCTCTAGCATCTGCCGCGTGAGCAATCGAAAGCCCCCGCCTCTCCATAACCTGCCTCGCTGTAGCCGCACGCGGTGGCAGATTGATTCCATCATGCACTGATTAAAATTGATCTGCTTGTTGTTTTATTTTTAACAGGCAGACTTGGGATCTGCTTCACTCCGACAGCCGGAGAGTGACACGTACAATATTGCTTCATGGCCACGGTTCTGACACAGATCGATGTAAATATTGTATCGCTATCTGCTACAAGCCAAACTTGGACTGTCCCTGCTTTTGATAGAAATATTTATTGGGTGTTTGTGGTTCAGTGCTCAAACAGAGAGAGTTTTTTTTCCTCCCCAGCGTCTCACTGTGCTAAAGCCAAAACCAAGCTGATACTCATCATATTTGGCTCAGAGTAAAAGATATGGTAAAAACCCTTGAGAGAGCCTGTGCGTGGTAATGAATGCTGCCAAACAAGAACACGCTGACAATTGCACATGTTTTGTTTTTGCCTGTCCCTCAGAACCATCTGTATGATTGCTTTCTACTGTTTTTAGGATGGCATGGTTTCAAAACAGGACAACAGATTGTTTTGAAATGCATTAAAAGCTTGTCTGGGTGAATCATATTTTTCATAAAGAAAATGTTGCCTAATTTTAGGTCCATTAACATATTTTGCCTTGTGACGTTTATTTTAATGACAGTTAAATACATTTAACGGCCAAATTTTCATTACCATAATGAATCTGGATGTGTTTTTTGTAGCTCCCTTTATCCTCGGTGGTGATTCTCATTGGCATTTTTTATTATTTTCTTTTTTTGTGTGTATTATGTGACAATATTATTATATACTGTATTATATGTAGTAATATTTAAAAAAAAAGTAATATTTTTATTTTCATTTTGAATATAATTGTATTAATCTAATTAAGATTTAAATTGTAATATATTTTTTAATCAATTTAATATTTCATTATAATAATTCATTAATATTTAGTATTTTAATATGCTTGAATTAAAGGCAATACAATAAATACTACTTTGAGGATGAATAAATAATAATGAATATCTTTTTATTTTTTAGCATTACAGTTATCAAATTTAATTGCATTACAGTATTACGAATCATGGGGGAAATGTACCTAATTGTTGTGCACGTAATGTCACTATGCCAAGAAATGTAAAAAGCCTTAAAAATAGGCTTGATTTTCTTGATTTTCAGGCATTTTCTTGACAGGTTACTTGAACTTCTGACCTACATGTGAGGTTACGGTCAAATCCACTTACACCAGACGTTACAATAACATAAATTATGAATTTGGAAGTGGAAATTGGTCAAGACCCCCCGGTACTCTGTATTTATTTTTAAATACTGTTTAACAATTTAGCTTAAATTCATGTATAGTTTCAACATTCACAGATGAAAATATTTTCATCAGCTCAACTTGAACATTTTGGCCTGGTTTTGAGATGCATTAACAAATCAGTTTTACAGCATACACAGTAAAAATAATCAAGCTAATGTTCATGAAGCCAATATCATAATAATATTTCTGGATAATGATTTTCCAATGCAATATTGCAGCCATGCTAAAATCTACAATACAGGAACAGCTATTATATATATATTTTTAAATACTCGTTAATGTGCAAAGGTGAACTATGAAGGTCAACTTAAGCTTACATGTAAGGCACTTGAAGAATGGTGCTTAATGAATTTGAAACATGTTGTTGACACCATGTGTTGTGCTTCAGGTTCAGAGGTGGAGAAGGAGCTGTGTGCGGATGCGGTCTACCCTGCACCTGTGTCCTGTATGGTTCCCTGCCCTAAAGACTGTGCTCTCAGTCTCTGGACTGAATGGTCCACCTGCTCCCAGACCTGCTCCAGCAAAACCGCCGAGGGCAAGCAGATGAGAACCAGAGCCATACTGGCTTACAATGCAGGAGAAGGTACAGAAGATATTACATGGGTACTTGCATGTTTTCATTTCAGCAGTGCTAAACTCACACAATACTCTAGGAATCCAAATCCAAATATTAAGTAATATTGTTATTTATATTTTATGCATTGAATACATTGTATATATATATATATATATATATATATATATATATATATATATATATATATATATATATATATATATATATATATATATATATATATATATATATATATATATATATATATATATATATATATATATATATATATACGTATTTATCAACTTACTAATTGATTATCAACAAGTATTCTTCTTTTTTTTTTTTCTGCTTTTTCCACCAGATTGGATTTATTGTCTATTATTTATTGCCTTCACCCCAAGGGATATTTGCAATAATGCCTTAAATTTGGCCAAAAGTTATCTTGGAAGCCAGCTAAATGATCCCTCTGATTCTTCAGAATACTGCCTAAATAGACAGTTCGCTATTTTTAGGAACAGAGCATTTGTTTTTGTTTTAATTATACTTTAAGAGAAACGTCTCGGTTACGGATGTAACCCTCATTCCCTGATGGGGGTTCCCCCATTCTCCGTCATCCGACGTAACTCGGAGTGACTACGAAAGGGAACTTAATATTAAGGCTTAATAGAGTGCCGAAGTGATGACGTCACTCTGTAGGCCAAAACACGGAAGTGAGTTAGCATTTTAGCCCTCCCGGTTCCCTCGCTCTAAAGTCTATGGGATTTTTGAATGGGTTTTTGCTAAATCGCCTGAAATAAGGTCTGTGGTGAACAAAGCCTCTAAATATTTTCACGTTTTGATCTATGACATAGAACACACAGTTATAACCTGCTTGTGGTTTTTTAAACTTTATTGTGTCTGCTTGTGTTTTTTAAAAACTTTATATAAGCTTCAAACTGTATAAATTTTGGATTAACTTGTAAAGATGATCTTGATAGACAAAACGTGTAAGGGTCACAACTCTTTGTTAAACACAGATCTTATTTTTTGCGATTTTCCAAAAGTCAATGGGGAAAATGCATAGCTTTTCGATCGAGGGAACCCATGCGCCGCTAGCTTCCGAGTTGTCCTACAAAGTGACGTCATCACTTCGGCACTCTATGTACAGTGGCTCCAAAAAAGTTTTTGGACACTTAAGCCTTGATTAAAAAAAAATTGGCATTTACATCAGAGCAAACAGCATTTATTGTAAAGAACCTTTACAGGCAAAATATTTCACAAAAATATGTTTGAGGGAAAAAAAAAATACGAAAAAAAGCAAATGGAAAATGGAATATTAGTGTAAATATGGCTCAGAAAAGTTAGTTCTGAGTAAAGCTCCAGCATCATTTATTTGCGAATGCCATGTGCTGTGATAAATACAATGACCTGCATACATTTTAAAATGTGACTTAAGAATCTAATTACTTTTCTGGGCGACTATAACAAGCTGACATGCAAAAAACTTGTGATTTGTACAAATGGTCTGTAGTGCATGAGATTAGCCTAAAAAAGCTGACAGGAAACTGTCAAGGAAAGACTCACACAAGGGCAGAATTTCTCAACCTAAACCCGTCTGAGATTCTGATGGATGGCTCCTCGGTCTCGCAGCAACGTGACATCACCGAGAGTCAGTGTTCCAAAACTCTTAAATCCACTGTATCTGTTCCAGACAGGTTTAGCGTCAGTTTACACGAGTAAGCTTCTGAGGTAGATAGTGTTCAAGTCCACATCAAATACAGTTCACAACCCATTTTACTTCTGTAGTCTGATGTATTTCAGAATAAAATTCAACAAATCTGATTATTATCCACCAGGAATGAAGCAGGTGTTAAATGCCCGAATGGAGGGGAAGGGTTGCAAAAATAACAGTCTGAATATATGATTTCATGTTTTTAACTCTGTAAAATCTGACACGAAAATAGTCAGAATAATCCTTTTTTTATAAAAAAAAAATTTTATGGAAGTACATTGAACCTTTAGACAAAAAAAAAGAAAGACATTTGTGTTTTTGTTGAGTTTCATATTTGATACATCAGGCTTTTATGGCTCATATGGTATGATTTAGTGAGAATATGGAGCTCATGCACCTCAAAATCACCTCAGTTTTATTCAGGGGCTCAAACTGAGTAAAAATATGCAGTTTGGTGCAGCTGCTGATATTTATAAGGAAAAACTTGATACTGTAATTCGATAGCTTGTAAATCAGTGAGATTTGCCGTATAACAGACTACTTCAATAAAATGCATATAAATATCAAGTCGTCAATCTATATCTGCCTATGATATGTCTTAAGATACAAAATGCTTCGTTTTATGATCAAAGCTCTGTAGTTTTTACATATAATTCAATGGAATGAAATGATGATTGAGAGATGAACAAATTAACATTTCTCAAAAGCCTGATGGGTCATATTTGATGCTAACATTTTAACATGATTTTAGCAAAATTGTCATCATGTTGGTCATTTAGAGGCCTTATAAAATTGAGTATTGAATATGTTGCAGCAGACTTTATAGGGTTAAAAGTTATGTATTTCCTATCATTTGTAATTTCTGTATCATATACCTCTCAGAGAAGTCTATATTGAATTATCGCTGTGCTTTCTCTACAGTGACGTCAATGGTAGTCGCATGGATTACAGTTATGGAGGGTAACACGTCAAAACACCTCATGTTTTTAGGGCCTGTAGAGTAGTTTCCTGTAGAAGTCATCTTAGATTTGTTTGCGTGGTTTGAAGTGACCGCTAAGTCTAACTGCTGATTGTTTTACCATTACTCAAATATGTGTAATGTTAAAACATTTACTTTGTACTAGTTGAGTAGTTCCTGAAATATTTACTCCCTTATTGCTGATTCTCATGTCTAAAGATGAATACGAAGACGTTCATAACTTTTGCTTTATCTCAAGGTCTTACGAGGGTTCCAAAGTTTCCCGAACTTTATGGTACATTTGAGTCTTTTCATCTAAAGTGTGCAGTGTGTAGATTTAGATGTGTTTTCGGAGACTGTGTTGTAGAGCTAGAATGTGTTAATGGAGTCTTATATTCATAGTTTAATGTTACATCCACAAAGAATATAAATGAAGAAAGTGAGATCTTTCACTTTCAGCGATGGGCTTTGGGAGGCAGCTAGATTTATCTGAAGATAAGTATATGCACCATGCTTTCTGTTCAAGACATCTGCTGGACATCTGACATGAGATGCCAAATGCAGCAGTTCATGCAGCAAGGCCTTATACATAATGCATGTCCTTGAGAGTCCATTTGTGAAGTCAGCATAATGATGAAAGTCATACTGTAAACAGGGGGAAAGAAAGATAGTCCTCTGCGACTAATACTAATTGCGAACATTAGTATTAATGCTTTTTCTATGGCCAGTTTTTCAGGTCAAAAACTGTCATGATGGAGCAAAAGTTTGATCTTAAGGGATAGTTCACCCAAATTCTGTCATTAATTGCTCCCCCTCATGTCATTCCGAACACATAATACTTTCGTTCATCTTCAGAACACAAATGAAGATCTATGAAAAGAGATTTCTGTCCCTCCATTGACAGCTACGCAACTACCACTGTAAAGCATCAAAAAGTTCATAAAGAGATCGTAAAACTATATAATCCATATGTATTAAACGGTTTAGTTCAAATTTTCTGAAGAGACACAATCACTTTATATGATGAACAGATTGAATTTAGGCTCAAAGACATGTGGAAAACCACTTGGGACAATCAAAAAGCAATCAGTATTTTACTCTTAAAGGGATAGTTCGCTCAAAAATTAAATTCATTATGTATTCACCCTCAAGTTGTTCCAAACCTGTATGTGTTTCTTACTTCTGCTGAACATTAATATTAATAATTCATATATATATATATATATATATAATTTTTTTTTTTTTTTTTTGAAGAATATGGGTAACCAAACATTTAATAGACCCCATTGACTTTCATAGTATGGAAAAAAAGATATACTATGAAGTCATTGGGGTCAATCAACTGTTTGGTTACACACATTCTTGAGTAAATGATGACAGAATTTTTAATTATTTTTTTTAACTATCCCTTTAATATTATTTTTTTATATATCAACTTATTGATTGTTAATACCATACCACATCTACACACTCAAATGAATGCATCAAATGTTTATGCATTGATTCAAAATTGTATAATTTGTTACCTTCTTTTCAGAATATTAGTCAACAAATCCTAATTACTGTAGTGTTCTATTTCTGTTCAGTGTTTGATTTGAGGTCAGCGCTAAAGTAGCACAGAAATGCTTATTATGTACCAGCGTTACTGTATGTATTTTGCGTTGCGTATGTTTCTGGCTTAAAACCTTATCACGAGATGTCATTTCAGGAAATCAATTCATTACAAACAGCCCTAGAAATAAACCAGTGAACGTGCTTTCTTTGATTGCAGAACATCTTCTGAAAGCCTCAACATCAAGATTCTGTGGAGGCGTTCGCAACGCTGCATAGTCAAGCTTCATAGAGACAAACGAGACCACACATATTCATTCGGCTTTTCACACTTCTTAACCCTGGGATTTTTGTTCAGTGTTTTTCACTTTATACTTTACCCTGGGATATAATTAATGGTAGTAGTCAACAAGGTTTCACGCTATACATTTGTAAACCCTGGCTTATACTCTTATTTGCATAGTTATGAGTTTAATATTATTGATTTAGGAGTTTACTTCAGACGCTCAACAGTTTTACTTTCTGCAGCTATACAGAGTGCATGAATAGAAATAGAAGCTAAGCACTGAGGCAGTGTATGATTGGTTATCTGTTTCTAAACTGCATTGATTCCATACTGCGTATGGGCGATTCTTCAGTCCATTCAAATTATTATTTATTTTCTTTGCAGAAAAATCCTTTTTTTTTTTAAACAAAATTTATAATGATTTGCCAAAATCTTTATCTCTTCGTCTTAATTTTTATACTTTATCCAATGTCCAATCCAGCAATCCATGTGCTTATCATTCATTTTATTCATTTACAAACATGTTTTTTCAAAGAAGTTTATATTTGGTTATAAAGAAAATGACATGAAAAATCACCAAATCGGTCAGCAGCTTTTTTTTAGGTGTCATTACAAAACCATTTAAAGAAGTATAGTTAGAAAGATTTTTTTAACTTTTTTAATTGACGGCTAACTGTTTTCCTGTGTTTGTAAGTTCAAAGCATTCCTACTGTGACTTTTCTTCCAAAACATGAGAAATGTCATCATGATACCACATTATTCTTGAAAGCTCATCAAAGCCATGATCAGATTTTTATTCCAGGACATGCGATAAAGGTTTTAACGCAGATGAAACATCATTTGAAGAAATATGATTTTTCGAGGTGTCAAAAGTGCCTTGAAATGAAGAAGCGCTCATCACAATTCAGGCTTCATTACTTACTGTAATGATAATCATAGGGCCAGATTTACTAAACAGGACAAATAAGCGTGAGAGGGAAATCCCATAAAAGTGCAGATGGGAGTGAAAGTTATGCAGATCATTTACTGACAATGCTCACATTAAAGAACACCGACGCCGCCGTATCATTTTCATAATGAGTTTTTTAACGCCAAAAGAGGGTTTGCACTAGGTCAAGCTGTCAGTAAATCTGGCTCATAGTGTGGCCCAATAGAAACACAATAATCACCTATGTAATGGATCTGACAGTCAAAGCCAATAACTTTATCACTGTGCGTGTTATAAAGTTAAAGCAAGCAGACGTATGCGCTCACTTCCTCTCCGTAACGCTCTTCTTTGATTCACAGGCCCACTGGGCTGCTCTGTCATCTGCAAACCTGCTGTAAATGTCAGCAATTACTTAGACACACCGCGCCGCTCTCCGCGGGCTGCATCGACTTTATGCCACTTGTGAGGAATTAGGAGCCGGCAATTATGTGGAGTGTTTCATCTAAATCAATTTAGAACAAGTTAAAGCGACTGGAGACGTCGCTGATATGTTGTGATTTGAGAAAATGAACACTTGACCTGTCTCACTCCAAAGGACGTTAGCTAGAATAACTAGAGAGCTAGAAAGCAAGAAATAAGGTCTTTGTATGCATTTGCTGTACTAAAATAACCTATGCAACGTTTTTAACATGTACATTATTGTTTACCGTTTTGAGTCAGAAAAGCACGTTGAATTGCAATAATATATAGCATGCATTGCATTAGCAGTGATTGCATTTTAATGCATTGCATTTGGGGGGGGCTGAAATTCAACATGATTGTATATTTAAGCTGTGAAAATTTGAACTGAAAACATTTCACTTTTTTTGAAACATTGAATATTTTGGAAATTAAATCCGGAAGGTGAATATGGTTTATTTGAATGAAATTGTGTGTGAAATTATTCATTTGAAATACTCACAGGTTAACAATCATGTTGAACTTCACACCCCAAAATGCAATGCTTTTTTTTTTTTTAATTAGTGCAATTTAACATGCTTTTTTGTTTCAAAGTCATATGTCATTAATTTACTTAGGGTCAATAAGATTTTTCAAAATATGTTTTTTATACTTTAATTCATCAAAGATTGAATGAATTGAGATTTTTACAAGTATAATGTTATAAAAGATTTCTATTTTAAATAAATGCTTTTTCAAACTTTCCTTTCCCAAACAAAAAAAAAAAACCATCATGGTTTCCGCAAAAATATGAAAGCAAATCAGCATATTAGAATGTTTTCTGAAGGATCATGTGACACTGGAGTAATGATGCTGATTCAGCTTTGATCACAGGAATAAATTACAGTTTAAAATATATTTAAATAGAAAACAGTTATTTTACATTGTAATAATATTCCACAATATTACCTTTTTAATCAAATAAAGGCAGGATAATGTATTTCTGGTTGTGATTTATTTTTAATGGACTTTCATCTGACTGTAGCTGAAGTCTTCTCCTGAGCTGACATGCTGCCTCGACGCTTCGAGTGTGGAGATCCTCAAGCTGCTGTGGCGCGACATGACGCCAGACACGTGTCAGACCTAATGCATATCTTCACACTCTTGCAGGAGGTTCCGGCTGTCCGAACACCAGCGCCCTACAGGAGGTGCGGAACTGTAATGAGCATCCCTGCATCGTGTATCACTGGCAGACGGGCCCCTGGGGACAGTGTGTGGAGGACACCACCACATCCACTCTCAATAGCTCCTCCAGCGCAGACAAATCCACCTGCACCATGGGCGTGCAAACACGCAAGATCATCTGTGTAAAAGTCAACGTCGGACAGGTGCCACCCAAAAAGTAAGCTTTTAAAAGAGTCATTTTGCTTCCCTTCTCTGAAGAATGTTGTATGTCAATAGCATTTCATACGATTGGCTCACCTGTTTGCATGTGAAATGAGTGACAAATTCTGACAGGTTGGGGATTTGCTGTTGGGTGCAGTATAGTTGGCATTGCAACATCCTTCAACAACTTCCTTTTTGCAAATTATTTGTTATAATTGACAGGCTAAGTTTCAGAACACTGAATAGCTGTCTCTTATTCTCATCAAGCCTGCATTTATTTGATCAAAAATACAGAAAACAAACTGTAATATTGTGAAATAGTATTACAATTTAAAATAATGGTTTTCTATTTGAATATACTTTAAAATATAATTTTTAAAGTTTTATGAGTTTTCATCAGCCATTACTCCAGTCTTCAGTGTCACATGATCCTTCAGAAATGTTAATATGCTAATCTATTGTACTTCATTTTCATTGTTTTTATGATACATTTCCTTTCAAAATCCCATTATTCTAATGCATCTAGACATTTATTTATTTATTTTTTTACTTTCTTCATTTTCAATTGTGATTCTCATAGCTCTTATATTATATTTAAGCTCAAAGATGGGTTATGTTTGAGTGGCATGTTGTGATTGCTCTATAAGTCTGCATGCTCACAAACCCTATCATTCCACTGCAGGCAAACGAGGCTGCGGAAAGCTGAATAAACATGGAGTCACAAACAGGCTAATTAGCACAGTCATTTTCAGACTGCCTAATTTCCTATTGATGATAATAGCAGTAATTAAGAGGGCTTGATTCTTTAATGCAATTTAATCACCACTAGATGAGGGGCCTCTTGAGGCTTAGCACAAACAAACCACCTAAAAATACATCATTGATCCACTTAGACAATGTCCTTCTGACAGTCCTTTGTGGAAACAATAGCACTGGATTTTTGGCAAAGACAAATTGGGGCTTAGCTATAATATAGAATTTTACACTTGCTTTTAGCCACTTAAAGGAGTAGACCAGTCTGCAGTCTGTGTTTTAGTCTAGACTGCATGGGTTGAAAATTGCAATGTGATGTAGTGTTGAATTTTAGGATTGCGAAAAAAAATCAAACATTCCAGCCATTTTTCGATGTTCAGAATGGGGTAGAAATTGCATTTGTTCTCTATATATGTTAGGGTTATGCTTCTGTAATGTGATTTTCTCAATTGATTATATTGTGAAAAATGTCATCAGATTATAGTCATGTGGTAGGACCTGAAGTTGAAAAAGTAAGAGAGATTCAGAGGTGGAGTTGCTACATTTTGATGAAAGATTTATGATGTGTAGTGTGTGTAGTATAATGATGAATTAAAATGAAACGTGCAACAAAAAAAAACTAAAAATAGGGATGCACTGATATGAACATTTTGGCCGATAACGATAACCAATAATTCTTTATATTTGAAAGCCAATAACCGATATATTGGACGATCTAAATTCAAATTTTTATATATTTTTTGAGAGAATGATTAAAAAAACAAAAGTTCTCACCATTAAAAGCCATGTCCCAAGCACACAATTATAATGTCATAATTTTATCTTGCCTATATGACAGACTTGTACTGCACATGTTGCACTTAACTGTATTTTCCTTTCTTGAAGTGATTCTAATTATATTTCAAGCAATTCAAAACCACCATGGTGAACAGTGCACATCTAAAGTGTCTCAGCTAAAGGAAGTAATCCATGATTTATCAGCTTTAATTTTTCAGTCCCATTTTCTTATCGGGCCGATAATGATAACATTAAACATTGAACATACACTTTATTGCCAAAAGTATTGGGACACCCCTCCAAATTATTGAATTCAGGTGTTCCAATCACTTCCATGGCCACCGTTGTATAAAATCAAGCACCTAGGCATGCAGTCTCTACAAACATTTGTGAAAGAATGAGTCACTCTCAGGAGCTCAGTGAATTCAAGCGTGGAAGTGTGATAGGTTGCCACCTGTGCAATAAGTCCATTCGTGAAATTTCCTCACTACTAAATACCACGGTCAACTGTTAGTGGTATTATAACAAAGTGGAAGCAATTGGGAACAACAGAAACTCAGCCACGAAGTGGTAGGCCATGTAAATTCACAGAGCTGGGTCAGCGCATGCTGAGGCAAACAGTGCGCAGAAGTCGACAACTTTCTGCAGAGTCAATAGCTACAGACCTCAAAACTTTGTGTGGCCTTCAGATTAGCTCAACAACAGAGCATAGAGAGCTTCGTGGATTAGGTTTCCATGGCCGAGCATCTGCATCTAAGCCAAGTGCAATGCAAAGCATCGGATGCAGTGGTGTAAAGCCTGCCGCCACTGGACTCTAGAGCAATGGAGACATGTTCTCTGGAGTGACGAATCACACTTCTCTGTCTGGCAATCCGATGGACGAGTCTGGGTTTGCTGGTTGCCAGGAGAACGGTACTTGCCTGACTGCATTGTGCCAAGTGTAAAGTTTGGTGGAGTGGGGATTATGGTGTGGGGTTGTTTTTCAGGGCTTGGGCTTGGCCCCTTAGTTCCAGTGAAAGGAACTCTTAATGCTTCAGCATACCAAGACAGTTTGGACAATTTCATGCTCCCAACTTTGTGGGAACAGTTTGGGGACGGCCTCTTCCTGTTCCAACATGACTGCGCACCAGTGCACAAAGCAAGGTCTATAAAGACATGGACGAGCGAGTTTGGTGTGGAGGAACTTGACTGGCCTGCACAGAGTCCTGACCTCAACCCGATAGAACACCTTTGGGATGAATTAGAGCGGACGCTGCAAGCCAGGCCTTCTCGTCCAACATCAGTGCCTGACCTCACAAATGCGCTTTCTAGAAGAATGGTCAATAATTCCCATAAACACACTCCTAAACCTTGTGGAAAGCCTTCCCAGAAGAGTTGTTATAGCTGCACGGATTAAGAATGGGATGTCATTAAAGTTCATGTGCATATAAAGGCAGACGTCCCAAAACTTTTGACAATAAAGTGTATATCGGCCATATATCGACATTTATATGCAGTTGTCAATGCCAAAACATTTTTGTGTCTATGTGGCTTTAGAGGCATTTGATGTGACCCATAACAAAATCAAAATTCACATCCTCACTCAGACCTGCATATCATTTTGAATATCTTGTCTAGACTTGATTGCAGCAAGTCATAAATGCGTTCCGTTGTCATGTTTTTGCCCAGGTCTGAGGCAGGAAGAGCTTACGCAGGTTTCCCTTCTCTGAGCCACTTTGTGTCACTCACAGCATCAGACTGAGAGAAAACTCACAATCACACTGACAGCGATGTTAAAGCTCAGGGCCTGGACCTTTGATGCGCCTTGCAGAAACTGACAGCTGCTGCAGTTCAACTTTCATCTCCTGCTCTGACTGTGTTAGTTGTTTTTTAATAGGCTTTTTATATGATACTTATCTAGACAAAATTGTAAAGAATGAGCCGGAAACAAACACTGTGTCATGACTGAGAGGGTACAAGACTGCATAGTTTTCACACTCTATTCAACCTGAGAGCTTTGGTTTCTATCAGATGCCTTTTGGTTCTTTTAGCAGCAGCGAGATGAGATGTTGCATGTTTATCAAAGTGCATTTCATTCGGAAAAGAATCCGATTCTTTGTGTATCCGATTGGAATCTGATCTAAAATAACTGTCGTACACATTGTGTATCGCAACTGTTCAGATCCGATTTGTGTGTCCATGCCGATCTTTTGTTTTCCGAAATATCTGCATTGGTTTTTATGGCAATGACGTTGCGTTGGTAGGCAGACGCCAACAACAAAAACCGCAACATTTAGGGGTTTGCAATACAGTTGTTGTCATATTTACAACATGACAATGTGTAGCCAACTACTGCGTCTTATTAGTCAGCAGTCTAGTATAAGCGGCTTTATTCCGCGCTGTTGTGTCCGCCGGTTTCAAAACATGTCTCTGTTATATTGTAATTTTCTGCTCGTATGTCACTTTGCAACAACACAACCTTGTTTCTGCAGCGACTTTCAGCGTGTTTTCTATGACAACGTCTGATAAAACGTCACATAAATCACTCGAAATCCGATCAGAGCAGTCAGACGGAAAAGGATTTCCAGAAATGCGATTTGAATAGGATTTCAAACCGCATAGGAATGTAGCTTGAAACGGATTTGTACAAAATTGCATTTCATGTGATTTTTTTTTTGCCGTTCACACTTGGTAAATCTAATCGTATTTCAATCAGATTTCAATCAGATATACACAAAGATCGGATTTGGACTAACGGTCTGAACGTAGCCATAGGGCTTTAATACATATGGTAAATAACTGGAACAGAAACAGGTGCGTATAACCAATCAGAAACCATGGAAACAAACAAGCTCAGGCAACCTAGAAGGGAACTGAATTAAACCGAAAACAGAACTAGAATGAACAATTGGTTACTAAAACCATTTTTTTGGGAAATTGAAATAAAGCTGAAATAAAATATAAATATTAGATGAGTAACAAACAAAAATTTTAAATGTTGCCCTGGCAACAAAATAATAATAAATACTATATAATAATAGTATAAAAATAATGCTAACACTAAAATGAGCAAATGCATGAACTGGATACGTCTGAAATTATGTCATTTGAGCTGAAGATGCTACATTAATTATATCTTTGTTGTAAAAAATATTTCTGATTTGGTGATAAATTTTTTTATATTTTGTTTATTTCCTCATTTAAGTAGAAATTGTACTTGCATGACTTTGTTTCTAGATGTTCTACACTTCTTGTCAGGTCAAAAATGTTGTACTTTAAAGGAATATCCTATTAATTAGACGTGATTAACAGTGCGGAAACAGTGTTACAATAGTTTCTCCAGAAACTCTAATGAGCCACTTCAGGGAAACCTTCAAGGAACTGTGATCCCTCACTTCATGGTTCACGCTGCCGGTTATGACAGTTAATCCTAATTGAAAAATAATGACAACTTAGAGAGGACAAGGGAGCGATGAATTTGTTCTTCCTCACAGTTAAATGTATGAACTATTTTTTAATGATGCTATTGGAACATTACCAAGTTCCAGTTTAATCCTTTCTCTTCGCAAAACAAAAACAGTTCGCAATAATAGTTACATTTTTAGTAAGACATTTTCATATATGATATTGCAGTTTAACCATTTGAACTCTTAACTAATTGTAGCAGATAAGAGTAGCCATTTTAGCCGTTAATATAGTTGAGAATGAGCATTGCCTCTCTTGAAATGTTTCTACTGCGCTGTCAGAAATGTACCCAATCTCCAGGAGAGCCTTGCACACCCAAACCAGATTTGTTTCCCTGGCAGGATTTACCGCTTCTGCTATTGGTATTACGAATAAATCGGCCTTATATATCTGTTGCTTTATTATATTGTGGCAGCTTTGCAACCCTCATGAAACATGGAGCACATGGCGACTCCCTTCACAGTGGAGGATTTGATCAAAGATCAGATTACTGAATGCCCCTCTGGTGGACTGTTGCATCCCTGTTTATCTTTATCCAGGGGAATTCGACCGAGCCGGAGCAGTGCTTAAAATACAGAAGCAGATTAAAACTAACCCCTGATCTTAAATTGTGGAGCTGTAACAGTGATAAAAGAAGAGTATTACCCAGTGACTGACTACTGTAACTGGATGTGAGGCCTTATCTGCCTCGTCTGGCTGGTACATAATGCAACCGTGGAGCAGGGTAAATAAGATTGGAAAAAAAGAGGCATTGTTGTGCTACAGATGCTGCTGAGCCTTGCTCAACAAGGATTCTGATGTAATCCATTGTATGGAGTAAGGCTGGGCAATATAGCTAAAACCAATAAAGCTAAAAAAAAAAAAATCTTGTTATTTTTCAGCCTTTTGATGATATAAACATTATCTTAATCTACGGTATTATCTTACCGAATGCATTTGCTTTGAAATGGCTTAAAAGGAAAGTTCACCCTGGAATTAATAACATTATCAAGATATTTAGAAAAATGTCTGTTTTTGATTATTTGTCCATACCAGGCGTGCCGCACAAGCTCTCAAAAGTGAAGCCAAAACGTCTCGATCGCCCCCCAGTGGCCGGTCCTAGTATAGGTCATAAACCCCGCCTCCCCATGTTATTCAACGGGACGTGAGACCAACTAAACAATTAAATTACACTTCACATATCCTTTTTCCAAAGATAGTTTCTGTTATTTACTGTAGTTTCTATCACGTTGATGTAATTTCAAGTGTTTGTTTTTAAAATAAGTTTGTTTTTAATTAGTTATCTGATGCTACGGTGCTGTGACGTCATGATTGACAGCTGTGATTGACAGGTTCTCTGAGCAAAGTAGTCACTGAAGCACCAACGGACTTTTTTTCATAATGTTGACTATGTGGTTAGTAGTTGTATTTACCTTATTTTAACGAGGAAACACAAGTGCGCAGACTCAAGACCCAAGATGTCAGCGCCATATCGGGACATTGGCTTCAGTTCTCTCCGATGGAAAAGAGCGAAGGGGCGTCGTCCATCTTTTTTTACAGTCTATGGTCCATACAATGAAAGTCAATGGGGTCCAGTGTTGTTTGAATCCCAAAGTTGATTAAAATATCTTCTTTTTTGTAGAAGGAAGTCAGTCATAAGGGTTTGGATTGTACGGAGCCCCTAAAGGGACGTGGTGGTGGAAACATTTTTAGGATGGGAGAATTTTTGCGTTCCCTCGCAAAACGTTTGCGTTCCCTCGCAAAGATATTTGCGTTCCCACGCAAAACCTGTTAGGAGCTCGGACAGACACTTCATGTTTAATGTCCCGCAGTGTTTTCAGAGCTCCGCACGTTAATGGAGCGTTTCATAGTGTTTGAACTTGGACTCAAATATAAAGAAATGCGGTCAGTGCTGAACTCAAGAAGATCAGTGAAGTTGGCAATATATTCACATAGGCTATTCGAACTTCCCGGTTCAATATTCTTGAGCTAAACGTTGTTATAACACAAACGACACCTATTTACAATCACAGTAACATATACAACGAGCAACAACCCAATTCTCCTCAAAACGAGCTTTATAAATAGACTATAGGCTAAATGATCTCTATGAGCAGGCGGCTGAGAGACAAGTCTGAAGGGACCATCTGCAAAGTGCGATATAACCCAAAAAATGACTACAGCATCAACTCAAAGTCAAAAATATTATTAACTTCAATGTTACAAACCACCCAATTCAGTTTACACATCAATGGTGACCCACTGGTCATAATACACTGCTTTTGCACATTATATTATAAAAAATATATTCAATAACTTCACTGTAACACCAAAATTAGTTCATACATCACTGCTTTAATGGTGGTTATACAACACTTAGTTTGGGAAGTAATTGCACATAAAAAATAAGTAGGCCTATTCTTTACACAAATTATATTGGTACTGTACGCAGCTAACATAATAGTTATAGCTTTTGCATTATATTTGCTCACTGAATTTGATGCCATTACACTGTATAACAGTGTGAAGTTATTGAATATTTTTTCTAAAAAGGGTACAATTATTGATTTTATTTCATAATAAATAATCATAAAAATTATGCATTTTTATATTGTAGTATAACCAGCAGGAGAGCAGTGATGTGTGAACTGAATTTGGTGACAGCACAGTGTATCACAGTGAAGCTACCTATATGTTTAATAATATAAAATGTGCAGAAGGGTTTTGGGATTTGCACTTTGCAGACGGTCCCTTATTCTGACTTGTCTCTCAATCGGCTGGTTAAAGACAAATTTATATTATAAAGCTCGTTTTGAGGAGAATTGGGTTGTTGCTCGTTGTCTATGTTACTGTGATTGTAAATAGGTGTCATTTGTGTTTTAACAACGTTTAGCTCAAGAATATTGATCCGGGAAGTTCGAATAGCCTATGTGAATATATTGCCAACTTCACTGATCTCCTTGAGTTAAGCACTGACCGCATTTCTTTATATTTGAGTCCAAGTTCAAACACTATGCTCCATTAAAGTGCCGAGCCCTGAAACACTGCCAAACAGGAAGTGTCTGTCCGAGCTCCCAACGCAAATAACTTTGCGTGGGAACGCAAATATCTTTGCGAGGGAACGCAAACGTTTTGCGAGGGAACGCAAAAGATTAAAAAAAAATAAAAAATCTCCCATCCTAATTTTTTTCCAGCACCACGTCCCTTTAGGGGCTCCGTAGGATCGACATAAGTGTGAGTAAATGAGATTACTTTTTTTTTTTAGGTGCACTATCCCTTTAAAAAGGTGTTTGGTTGTTTTTTCAAACATACCCATGTACTTTTAAAGGCAAATAATTTCAGACTGTGTATAGTAATGCAAGAAGTAAAATGCTGTAAAATCAAGTTCTCCTTTTTTTTTCTTTTTTTTTTTTTTACTAAGTATATTTTTACTGAACAGTAATACATAAATAAATACCACGTGGAGACTAAATCTGAGTTTTGAATTGATTCCATTTGAGCTGATACAAAAAATGGCTTGAGTTTCTATTTCTAATGCTGTTTTGTGAATTCAGTTATCTGAGATGCAGTGCAGATTATTTTGTGAAAAAGGTCAAAGTAATGCAGCGGTTAGAGGTTGTTTGTTATTGAAGGATGGAGCTGTTAAAAACTATGGACTTGAACTCAACAGCAAACTACCAGCTTCTGTGCGCTGTTACTCATTTCACATGCGAAGTGTGCTCTCAGAAATCTTACAGGCACAGCAGTATAAA
This sequence comes from Tiaroga cobitis, assembly GCA_030578255.1. Classification (NCBI taxonomy): domain Eukaryota; kingdom Metazoa; phylum Chordata; class Actinopteri; order Cypriniformes; family Leuciscidae; genus Tiaroga; species Tiaroga cobitis. The sequence continues at coordinate 43,284,204 of CM060606.1, forward strand.
TTGCCTGCTTTATTTGAAGGGTCAGAGAGAGCGGAAAATGCTGATAAAGCCTTGACTAAAACAGTCAATGATACTCAGAGGAAAAATAAAATGCTACAAAAGTGTAGAAAACATCCCATATAAGACTTATTTTTGGCACAAACAACAGGGAAATGTAAAGTGAAAGTGTTTGAATACATGTGTGCGCACTGCGCAGGTGACCTGCATTAGTTGTTATATAAATATCAGCCTGTTATATAAATCTTATTTCGACGATTGAGTCTTTGGTGAAAGTGCAACACAGAGCTCTCAGTGTATTCCTGGGCTCTATATATCCACCTGGTTCCTGTGATCAAATAACATGCGAGTCACATTTTCTTGCACTGAGAGTCTTGTTTGTCTGTTTGTTGTCTTAGATGTCCTGAAGCCCCTCGGCCGGAGTCAGTGCGACCCTGTCTGCTGCCCTGTAAGAGAGACTGTATAGTGACACCCTTCAGTGACTGGACAGAGTGTCCCACATCCTGTGAAGCAGGTACTCTATTGTTTTATCTGTCTGTCTGTCTGTCTGTCTGTCTGTCTGTCTGTCTGTCTGTCTGTCTAACTGTCTATCTATCTATCTATCTATCTATCTATCTATCTATCTATCTATCTATCTATCTATCTATCTATCTATCTATCTATCTATCTATCTATCTATCTATCTATCTATCTATCTCTGTCTGTCTGTGTCTGTCTGTCTGTCTGTCTGTCTGTCGCTCTATCTATCTGCCTGTCTGTCTGCCTGCCTGCCTGTCTATCTCTATCTGTCTGTCTGTGTGTCTGTCTATCTATCTATCTGTATGTCTGTCTGTCTGTCTATCTATCTTTGTCTGTTTGTCTATCTATCTGTCTGTCTGTCTATCTATCTATCTATCTATCTATCTATCTATCTATCTATCTATCTATCTATCTATCTATCTATCTATCTATCTATCTATCTATCTATCTATCTATCTATCTATCTGTCTGTCCAATTGTGTCTATCTGTCTGCCTGTCTGTCTGTCTGTCGCTCTGTCATTCTATCATATCTATCTGCCTGTCTGTCTATCTATCTATCTATCTATCTATCTATCTATCTATCTATCTATCTATCTATCTATGCCTGTCTGTCTGTCTGTCTGTCTGTCTGTCTGTCGCTCTGTCATTCTATCATATCTATCTGTCTGTCTGTCTGTCTATCTATCTATCTATCTATCTATCTATCTATCTATCTATCTATCTATCTCTGTCTGTCTGTCTGTCTGTCTGTCTGTCTGTCTGTCTGTCTGTCTGCCTGCCTGTCTGTCTGTCTGTCTGTCTGTCGCTCTGTCATTCTATCATATCTATCTGTCTATCTGTGTATCTATCTATCTCTATCTGTCTGTCTGTCTGCCTGTCTGTATATCTGTCTGTCTGTCTGTCGCTCTGTCATTCTATCTGTCTGTCTGTCGCTCTGTCATTCTATCTGTCTGTCTGTCTATCTGTCTGCTTGTCCACTCTCCATCTGTCTGTCTCTCTGTCTATCGTTCTGACATTCTGTCTGTCTGTCTGTCTGTCTGTCTGTCTATCTTTCTGTCTATCTATCTGTCTGTCTGTCTGTCTGTCTATCTATCTATCTATCTATCTATCTATCTATCTATCTATCTATCTATCTATCTATCTATCTATCTATCTATCTATCTATCTATCTATCTATCATATCTGTCCGTCTGTCTGTAATTTTTTCTATCGCTCTGTCTACCTTTCTGTCTCTCTTAGCAGGTCTGATTGGGCAGAACAATAAACAGTTTCGCTATCGAGTGGTCATCCAGATGCCAGCTAATGGAGGTCAGGAGTGTCCGGACGTCCTTTATGAGGAGAAAGACTGTGCGACTCCATCTGTGTGTCCGGGTTACAGGTACCTCTGCCTCTACACTCATCAGTTATTCTGAGCTCTATCTCACATCTATGGATGACACTCAGAATAGATTTCTGCTCAAATTGATCTTCCTGAGTAAATGAAGATATGTACACTTCTAGGAATAGTCTACCCAAAAATAAAGAGTCCGTCATTATGTATTCAACCTCTTGTCATTCAAAACCTGCATGCAATTCTTTTTCTCAGTTCACAAAAGTAAAATAGTTAATTCTGATCAAAAGAATCAAGTCAAGTAACGCTGGTATCAGATTGTGGACTGCTTAATTAGGATGAGTTCATTTTCTAAGGCAGTTATTTTCCTGATATTTAAGTCAGCTCATTATGATTTTTAAGTGTGCTAACTGATCAACCTCTGATAATTATAATGATATCGCTTTGAATTTGCAGGTGGAAAACGCACAAGTGGCGTAAATGTCAGCTGGTCCCATGGAGCATCCGCAGAGACAGTAAAGGAGCTCAGGAGACCTGTGGAGCTGGAGTCCAGACTAGAGGTTCGTCAGCTGGCATGTACAACATTAATCTTTCACCTAATGGGCACATTCACAGTGTTTAGCACACTGCACAACAACCTGCATCTTATTCACTAAATGCCCTCAATCGAGAATTGCAGCATGCAAATTGTGTCCATCGCAGATTTTGTGCATATTTACATAATTCCTTAAATCAGATGCTACCTCGGACTGTATGTGCACAATTCATTCGTAGTGGATTTCCCCATGGTGTCCAGATACTGTGTTTCTGTAGCTGTGAAATCTTATGCAATAACCATAATTTTGGTACATTATCTGATCTAAGATCTTCTCTTGAATCTTTGAATTTGTATTGCTTTCTTTCAGAACGGGCTGATTTCCATTCTACCTAATTCCTCTGAGTTTGTTGCTTTATTAGTTGAAGTCAGCAAAGTATTCGTAATTTGTTCACAGTTGTTTTCGGTTCTTTTCATGCCTTTTTTTTTTTTACCTCTTTTAGACATTCCTATCACTCATAAGGCAGTGGAAGACTTTATTATGAATTATCCTGGTATAGATATTGGTCTGACAAAGGCTTCCATCACACTAGACTTCACATTTGCCCTTCGGTGCATGTCAGGAGCAGAAGCAATCCTTCAAACTCTTGATCTGATTGCTCCCGACAGTACGGAAGGGCGTCTTTGTGTTGCCGTCATCACTCTATTGAACTCTGTAGTGCCCCAAAGTTTGACCTAATGGTTCCTGTTTACTTGTCCTCACGTCACTTCCAACGTGACAGTGTGTCTTAATAGATTACACAGCCTCACTGGAATGACAAAAGCTTAACAGGCCTATCTTTACAAATGTAGTAACTCTCTGAACTGCTCATTGTAGTTGTCTTAATAGTGGTCCATATATTTATATGGACCATATCATTATTGGGTTCTAGCCTTTTATTATTATATTATTTATTCATGTATTTTCTTTTCTCATATTATTATTATTTTTTATGTTTTAATATAATGTATCATTTTTAATAAAAAAATAAGCTTACTTTTATAGCTGATCATTTCAGTGCTTGAAACATTTAAAACTGGAGTTTTTTTTTTTTCATTTACATATCAAACATAATGTTTAACATTCTTGCATTCATTTAGAATAATTTTAACATTAGATAAGATAATTATCTATCAGTATTGTCCAAAATATCTATCATGCATTTAATCTACCTTTTATTTTTTAGAATTTTAAGAATTAGGATTACAATAGAATAAAAGGGGGGGAAATCTATTGAAATTTTTACACCTAGGAAAAAAAGTCATGGAAATGTCTTTAGTGAATATAAATGGTTTTTACTTATGTTTCACTATATAATATTTCAGATATTGTCTAATTGGACACCCCACTTGAAAAACTTTATAATTCTTTTTTAAATCATGTATTGTAAATTAGAAAGCATATATTATATTCAGTAAATAGTATATACATTTATTATACATTTTAAATTCTACATTAAATATAAATGGTTTTTAGTAGTGTGTCAGTCGATTAAAAAATTAACTAGATTAATCACACATTTATACTGTAATTTATCGCAAAGTTTTTGATATATTTTTATAACGTAATAATTTCACAGTTAATCTCCAAATGAATGTAGAAACAATATAAAGACAGTATATTTTAAGTACTTGTTTAATGGCATCTTTTTATGAATGAAGGCCAGTATCACCAATACTAATACAGCAACTGGTGTCTATGAAATTTACCCCCCCTATTTTAAACAGTAATTATAGACATTCAATATTACAGTGTAATTGAAAGCTTTCGAATTTTTTTTTTTACATTTGTTAGGCTTCAAAAAATATTAAGTGAACTTAAAAGAATCCTCACATAAACCCATAAACTCATATTTACCTGTCATTCCTACCTGGGAAATATACAGAAATTGAATAAAGTTATCAAGCAGTCTGCACTTCATAAATTGTATATTAAATAAATATAGATTAATACTTATTAAAGCTATTTAGTCAAGAGCAGTGAGTTGTTTTCTCTGTTACCTTAGTTCTTTGATTAACTTTACTAACAGACTGCATTATTGGCTGCTGTCACTTTAAGAGCAGCCGCTGCCGAACATGACGCGGATCTAACACGTGCTTCACTCTCTTACAACTTTAATTTAAGACTTTAACTTATTTAAGACTGCTCTTATGAGGATGCTCGACAAAACGGACAGTTCAGTTGCATAATTGTGTGTGTTATTGTTTGTTTAAGCGTCTTTCTGTGCGTTGTGTGTCACATAGACAAGACATTCACAGACAGCGCGTTCTCTTTTGTCGCTCTTGAATGATTTAAAAGCATTTGCATAAATAAGATCTTATTAGCGTGATCATATAATGTAACACTAGCTAAAGAATGACAGAAACTGGGGAAGAAATGGCATGCGTTAACCCATTAACGTTGACAACACTAGTTTTTAGTTATGCTCTGAAATAATTTTTCAGATATTGCGATACACAGTCTTATTGGATCCTAATAAGTATAATTGGGGAACAACAGGGGGTAAATTATTGAATTAGATAAAAACTACAGAAATATAATTCATAATTTAATCTGGTTTCTCATCAAAGTGAACAGCATGACTCTCTCTCTCTCTCTCTCTCTCTCTCTCTCTCTCTCTGTTCTATAAATAAGCATCTTCTGTTCACCTGCACCTTTTCTCTCAGTGTCTGGTGCTGTGCCACATCCTCTCTGTAATCAGCAGGAGTCTCACCACTGTGTGTGTGTGTGTGTGTGTGTGTGTGTGTGTGTGTGTGATCTGCAGCTATCTCATGTAGGCAGCTGGATGGGACAGTGGCTGATGTTGTGCAGTGTCTGAAGTTTGCCAGCAGCATGCCTGTTATGAGCCAGCCCTGCCTGTTACCGTGCAGAGACGACTGCCAGCTCACCAACTGGTCCAAGTTCTCTCCTTGCAGCTCGGACTGTGTAGGGGTTCGTACGCGGAGGAGAGCTCTCGTGGGTAATTAGGACATATCATGCATCATTAACACTGTGGTTTGAACTCAGGAGGTTGCTGGTTCCATCCCTGCAAGCAGTGAGGTAGTACTGTACCATTAGTTGCCATGAGCAAATCACTGAACCAGAGATAGCATAAATGCTAAATGACTTCTAGCACAAGGGATTATGGAATGATATAATGTAGTATGGTGTGTATACAATGCCAAAAAAGACAATATATTTAGAATATCTTGATTTTTGTTTTCTGCTTTTATTTAATACAAATTTAGTAAAACAAAAATAATTTTGTAAAATATATAAAAAATTAAAAAAATTCACAGTATAGAAAAACAATATACCGTATAAACCCGAACATAAGACGACCCTGAATATAAGACGACCCCCCCATTTTCCAGACTTATTTTTGTAAAAAAAAAAGAAAAGATTTTTGTGGAAAAAAATCTGGTTTTCAACAGAAAATAGAGCAAATTTCCGAGGCGTTGTTCCAAATGCCTCGCATCACCTGTGCCTCGTGAAGAGGCCCGCTTGTCGGCAGAGACCGGCACATCCTATGCTCTTCCTGCTTGGGCCGTGACCAACGACGGGATGGATTTAACCACCCTGCGGGATCGTCTGCCGGTTTTCGACGAAGATCCGGCTCCCGCTCTCTCTCTCCCTCTGCTCGAGCCGCACAAGAAAAAGCGCAGTTCACAGAGGATGCCAGAGCGGACGGAGACAAGCGAGCAGAGTCCCGCCCCCTTCTTCCCGGAGGTACGGGACGTGCTGACCAAGTCATGGAAGGCGCCATATTCAGCTCGACGGCGCGGGAGAAAAAGGCTATCAATCGGTTCCTCCACTCGAATATAAGACGACCCTGAATATAAGACGACCCCCCATTTTTCCGTCTATTTTTAGGACAAAAACCTCGTCTTATATTTGGGTATATACGGTATATATATATATATATATATATATATATATATACACACACTATATATCAGCTTTATATACACATTTAAGATATGAAAAATAATTAATTTCTTATATATTACCAGAAAAAAACTCACAAATACATCATGAATATTGGATATATCACCCAGTTGTTATACTGTAGATAAACATGCATGCTTTAGCTTCATATCATGTCCAAAAATGATAATACCATTGTGCTTTTTGTAAGAAAGCAGCTGCGAGACACGATGAGTCTGGCTGCTAGAGTTGACCTCAGTGTTCATGACTCATTCATCAGTGAGCTTAATTAATACCGTAATCAACACTTAATTCCTCTGATTTCAGGAAAAAGCAAGAAGAAGGATAAGTGTAAGAACAGCCAGATGTACCCGCTGAGCGAGACTCAGTACTGCCCCTGTGACAAATACAACGCTCAGCCTGTGGGTAACTGGTCTGACTGCATCCTGCCCGAGGGCCGAGTGGAGAGCGCTCTGGTCATGAAGGTACAGGGGGACATTAAGGAGTGCGGGCAGGGCTACCGGTACCAGGCCATGGTGTGCTACGACCAGGATAACAGGCTTGTAGAGACTTCACGCTGTAACAGTCATGGTAAGAAGTTCATCATGTAACTCTTACCGTAGACCTGACGTCATGACAAGCATTAGGACTTAATTATAGTTAGCCGACTTTGCTAAGTAACCTTCCTAGACTGCGTTAAACTAATTTATTTTCATTAGCCAAGACAAGCCATGGTAAAAAAATCCCATCCTGTGAAGAAGTGACTCTTAAGTCCTTGCAGACTGACACGTCCCCCCTTCAGATTTATGAGCCAAGTGGATTTTTAAAATGCAGCTTGAATTTTTATTTATTTAAATGTCGTTGAGAAATTCAAAGTTTATTCTGAATAATTATTAATAATTTTGTTTTATCTTGTTTTATTTATATTTTACATTTATTACCAGCCAGTCTAAATAGTGTTACTGTTTTTACGGACTTTTAGTTTGGCTGCATCAAGTTCGCCTACATATACTATGCCCTAAAAGTATGTACTGTTTTTGTGAAGAAAAAGTACATACTTTTGAGTGTGTTGCAGAAGAGTATAGGCCAGTTTTGGGACAAACTACAGTACTTCACCATAATTGCGTCTTTAACGTGCATCCAGTCACTGTTTAAACTGCCCTGTCAATCATCTTGTCACAGTTAAAATCCTCCACATTTAATTTAATTTAATATCCTACTGTATCAGAGATAAATATACCCTCTGTTCAGTTTAGTTCTTGTCTGGTGTCTTCAAGGTTAAGGTTGGATTGTGTTGCTTCTGTTTTCTTCTTCTGTGTCTTCATGTGCCAGAGTGTTTTGTTTGGTTTATTTAGTTTAACAAAGTTTGGCTGCTGCTAATGGATCCTCTACTTGCTTGTGACAAATATAGTTTTTTTTTTTATGTTTTAAAGCTGATAATATAAGTGCTTGAAGCATTTAAAACTGTAGCTTTAGCAATGTTTTTTAAATATTTTATTTATTTATTTAATTTGAATAAAAATAAGCTACTTTTGAAGAATTTTAATTAATAGGTTTGCACGGCCATGGAAAAGCCTGACAAAATAAAATTGTTATTTTTATGCCTGGAGGTTAATGAAATGGAAAAGAAAAACATCTATTCAAATGGAAACAAATAAAATATTAAGTCATGCTTTAAACTGTTCTATTTTAAAGCATGATTGTGTTCAAATAGTTTGTATGTCGGCGCCGATAGCCTCGTGGGGAGTGTGCCAACATGCAGCGTCGTGTTTCAGGAGACCCGAGTTCGAGTCCCGGTCCCGTCGCACCTCTCTCTCTCTCTCTCTCTCTCTCTCTTTCCCACCTCACTTCCTGTCTAGCTACTGTCCTATCCAAATAAAAGGCAAAAACGCCAAAAAAATAAATAAATACAAGTTTGTATTCAAAAAATTATGATAAAAAACTATCATTCATGTCTAAATTTGGTGAGTCCAATCAAGTCGTACCTGCCACATATGATTTGCTTTATACTGAAAATCTTCTCGTCCTCAATTCAAGTCAAGTCCAAATGGAGTCTTATTTTGGCTAATAACAGCCCACTTAGGAACAGGGTAGTTGTATGTTTTCTGCAGTTTGGGGCAGGTGAATCACACCTCCATTTGATCATTTATTGTTTCATCCTTGTTAATTCGTCATTGTCTATAAATTCCTCTCTCTAGTGACCTTTCTTCTGCTCTGTCTTTAACTGATCTCCTCCCTCTGTTAGTGAAGCTTTTGGTGCATTGCTCACTTAATCTTGTTATTTGTATGACGAGCAGGCTGGTAAGAGCGCCAGGCGCTGCTCGGTTGGTTTTGCCCTCTGTCCAAGTGGCTGTTTCGCCCCGGCTGATCTCCAGGTATAAATCTCTGCCCTCATTAAAGACCGTATGCTGTCCGCGGGACTGGGCCTAATCAGAGCTGACTTGAACCACTGGCAGATACTCTCGCTTTTGCAGCACACGGCCCACGTGGGGTTGGCAATTGAGAACGGGTTCTCATTCAGGACCGGATCCTTTTTTCTTTTTTTGTTTCTTTTTTTTTAATGCATGAATGATTTTCATGACATCAGGCTCATAAATAAACACTGCAATATACAGTAAATGATATAAATATAGTTTATTTGTATTTGTATATTTAATATTTATATCCATACTGTACATTTTATAAATATTTATATATATATATTTTTTTTTTAATAAAAAAAATAATATAATAAAAAACTATACATATTTTTAGATTATTTGTATTTATAATATAATTACACACATTTTTATATTTATACATTTATTTATATTTATCATTTGAATTTGTATATATTTATATATTTATTCTTTATATAGAAATAAAGAATAAATATAAATATTTATATAAATGATTATATGTAAAAATCGGTAAAATCTTAAAAATGAGCTTTGGTGACTACATAAAGTTGCTAGTTAACTGGTAACTTTAGTAGGAAATGCAATATTATGCATGGTTTAATTTGAACTCTAATAATGACCCTAATTTTAGTTACTATTAAACAGAAATCATCTACTAAAGAAAATCTGTTGCAATTTATTATGTTATATGCTATTTAAATAGTGATCCTTGACTGGGCAAACATCAATAATAAATACTGATGATAATGATGAGCAGCCCACGTTTAAAAACTGTGAAATGAGAGTTGTCAAATGATAATGAAGTAAGAGTTGCCATGAGCTTAAAATAATCCTGGCAAAAGGCTCAAATGTTGTATTATTCAGTTACTTCCTCTACTTTATTTCCCATGAGTTCAAAGACTTGAGAATTGAACTCCACAACTGATTTAAGTCAAATTATTTGCCAGAAAACATCACTGCATCACGAATGCCCTCCCGGGGAACATTCCCGTGGAATCAGATGAAGTTTCACCACTTCATGGATCTCCATGTGGCGTCTCTTAAAGCTCCTCGGAGTGGTGATGTCATCAGCAAATCCCTCATCATCTTTCATTATCTTTTTTCCTCAATCCCATTACTCTCTCTGTCAAAATCTTTGTTCCAAAACCCAGTGAGCTGCTACGTAGGCTGCATTTTAAGGTATCGCCAAAGGCAGCATCGCATGTATCCTTCACGGAAAAGACAATCCTATAGTGCATTGCGAAAAAAATCCAATATGTGGATGAAAAAACATGAATGTTGATTCTAAACATAGTGATGCAATTCAGAAAATACTGACAAATACTAACGAAAACAATGAAATCCAATTAAAAATGGACTACTTTACCCAATATGTGTTTGTGCTGTGTGTCTTTATGCTTATTAGAGTAACACATCATGTAGAACATTCCAAATCGGTCACATGTGACATTCCATTGCAGTTAACCCTTTGAAGTCCGCACCAAGAAAAAAGTGATGGAAAATTTTTTTGTTTGCATTTCTTATCTTCTTATGTCGCTAGTAACCACACTCAATGTATTTTTTTTCAACACATCCCATAATTTTTTAAATATCGGCCTCTACCAAATGGTTGAGATGTCACTTAATGGTAATAAATGGTACCGGAATTCATACACATACTTTGCCATACTTTTTCATTGCCCATCATAATTTATGATCAAAACCTTTTCTAGTCTTGACAAAACACATTGTCAGAAAGGTCTGAGTCTCAAGGTTCCATATTTTGTAACAGAAGTGATGTTTTGACAGAAATTTATTAATTTGTTACAGCAGAATGCAATTAAATTCAATGGAATTTATGTCATTTTTGGTATTACGCCTAAACAAAATCTCATGAGAACTTCAATTTTTGTGATATCAACTTCAAATTTGGAACACAACTTGGTTAGATATATGGCTTTGATTTTATAGTAATTTTATAGGAAAAAATATTTAGTAAAATATATATTTTATATAAAAGAAAAAATATTTAGTACAGTATATTTGATTTAATGTCAATTTAAAACTTCCATAACTTTCTCATACTTTTATTTTTTGAAGTGCTTTTACTTCAGCAATAATCTGCTGAGTGTTTTCTTTAAAACAAGACTAAACTTAGGTCTTTATTCCAAAGCATACTTGAATTACAACCCAGTTTGAATAGTGCATTGTAATGTCCATTCTCAAAAAGGGGGGAGACAATTAACCGTTATGTGCCAAATCAACCATTTAGTTGAGCATGTTTTTGAAAAATTATTAAAAATATGCTTAAGTTTTTTCATAGCACCAAGTAACATCATTTTGTAAAGTTAAGGCTCTTACAGTGTAATATGTAAAAAAATTATGCTTAGCTTGCAAAATTTCACCAAAAACAGTTCACATGGCTGGGGTGATTTATTTGTTTCTGACATTCATGTTAGAAGAAGTGTTGTGACAAGTGCTGTTGATTGACACTGTGACATCTAGTGGATTTTTTTGGCATAATATACCTCAACCAGATGATAGAGATGGCTCAATCAGTTTGAGTTAAGTTGGGTACTCCTCTCAATAAAATATAGTGACTCAAAATGTGCTCAACCGTTTGGTTGAGAAGTCAGTTAAAGGGTTAAGATACTGTCAGAGCCAAGCTCAGAAGGTTTTGGAGCAGAGCCGTTCGCTCTCTCTCACTGGGTTAATCACCACAGTTCCTCTTGATAGAAGGTCATGTCTTACACGCTGCCTTAGGCTACTAAAGAAATCATTAAATACTCTCATATCTCTTCTCTAAAAAGGGCTAAACATAAATGCATGTTTATTTCTGAATGTTTTTTTGAACGCAACAGATACAGCAGTACTGCATAGTATTTACTTCCGCTCATACATACACTACCGTTCAAAAGTTTGGAGTCAGTAAGTTTTTGTTTGTTTGTTTTCACAGAAATTAACACTTATAGAGCAAGGATTTACCGTAAAGACATTTATAATGTAACAGTGATTTCTATTTCAAATAAACTGTTCTTTTGTACTTTAAAATGATCACAGTTTCCACAAAAATATTAAACTGTTTTCAGCATTGATGATAATAATCAGAAATGTTTCTTGAGCAGCAAATCAACATATTAGAATGATTTCTGAAGGATCATGTGACACTGAAGACTGGAGTAATGATGCTGAAAATTCAGCTTTGATCACAGGAATAAATAACATTTTAAAATATATTCAAATAGGAAACTGTTATTTTAAATTGTAATAATATTTCACAATATTACTGTTTTTTTTATCAAATAAATGTTAATGTTAAATGTTGCATAAGAGCCTTCTTTCAAAAGCATTAAAAAAAATCTTACTTAACCAATCCAAAACTTTTATACGGTCCTGAAATTGATCAGGAATGAAATGGTAATATGTTTTTAACATGAATGTTGTATTTACAAGCTTCAAAGACATTGGCATTTGTGATGGGATTCTGGTGTTCATGCTTTGCCCTTAAAGGGATAGTTCACCCTAAATGAAAATTCTGTCAGTAATTACTCACCCTCATGTTATTCAAACCCCGTAAGACTTTCGTTCATCTTCGGAACACAAATTAAGATATTTTTGATGAAATCTGAGAGCTGGATCACTCCTCCATAGGCTTCTAAGGGTTTGAAACTTGCCGGCCCAGAAAAGTTATTAAAGACATCCAATGTTGTGCCTGAACTCGTTCATATTTTGGGCAAACGTGAACTGAACGTACTGTATTACTGCCTGATGATCGTTACTGAGAACGCGTTCATTCTGCTGTCTGTGAACCCACGCTCTCTCAGTTTAACTTCGTTCAATAGGGTGCCAGATTTCTATAGAGCCTTCCAGGCGAAAACCCGGCTAAAACACGCGTAAACAGGCCTTAATATGTAGCAAAAAAACCACCCAATCTGGCAACAGCAGCCACCAGTGTCGCACCGCCGCATGCGTCATCAAAACAAAAAGCAGCATGTAGTCGACAAAGCATCGAGGAGGCGTCGTATCGTATGATCAGTTTTAAAACAAGGTTGGTGAGGATGGGAAAAATCTTAAATTTCTGTGCAAACTTTGCCCGCCGATAAAATAATTGCTGTCTGTGGTTGTATATGGGCTGTGGCAATAAAAAAATAAAAATAAAAAAAGCTCACAGCAACATATGGAAAAAAAGAACTATGACCTAGTTCATTTTTTGGAACTGTGAACTTAGTTCAAAATTGTGATGTATGAACTATGAACTGAACTAGTTCATTTTAAAATTTGTGAACTGAACTTTGAACTAGTTCATGTAGAAAGTGAACTTTCCCAACACTGAAGACATTGTTAAAATAGTCCAAGTGACTACAGTGGCTCTATCTTTAAGTTTATCAAGCGACGAGAATACTTTTTGTGTGCAAAAAAAACAAACAAAAATAATGACTTTATTCAGCTATTCATTTCCTTCTCTGTGGGCCTCGAGTCAGTTCACGTAGTGTAACAGCGCAGCGCTTCTGTTGTACGTCACACGCATCACACACATGACCAGCGTCGGCCAATAGTGAGCCTGCGTGTGACGTAGAACACAGAAGCGCTGCGCTGTTACACTACGTGAACTAACTCAAGGCCCACAGAGAAGGAAATGAATAGTTGAATAAAGTCGTTATTTTTGTTTGTTTTTTGCGCACGAAAAGTATTCTCGTCGCTTGATAAACTTAAGGTTGAGCCACTGTAGTCACTCAGACTATTTTAACGATGTCTTTAATAACTTTTCTGGGCCGGCAGTTTGAAAACATAGAAGCCTATGGAGGAGTGATCCAGCTCTCAGATTTAATCAAAAATATCTTAATTTGTGTTCCGAAAATGAACGAAAGTCTTACGGGGTTGGAACAACATGAGGGTGAGTAATTACTGACAGAATTTTCATTTAGGGTGAACTATCCCTTTAACAGCCTGATTCAAAGGACTAGTTCACTTAAAAAATGAACATACAGTCATCATGCCGTTCCACTTATTATTTACTGTCAAGCTCAAAAACATAGTTTCTTTCCATGCAATTAAAGCATACAGCATGACTAGAGCATAAAACTAGTCCATGCTGTATGATTTGTGTGCTATATTGCATGTGTTCATGAACAGACAGATTAGGGGTTTTTTTTGACAGAACTTGAACTAATCCTTAGAGCTTTCAGAGTAAGAAACTGTGAAACTAACTTGTTTTTCTTTGATGACTCACCCTTTGGTTCGTGTGTGTTACCCAGAGTCGGGACTCGGGACAGGATGTGGATTGTTTTGAAGGAATGAGGTCACTACGGGCACAAAAGAATAACACGAGGACTGCCATGTTTGGTGGAGGCCAGTGGCGTCCTGCCACCTCTGAACTGGCTGTAGGGACAGAGAGCGTTGCATGTTGGGTCGAGTGGTCAGAGAACAGCCAGTAAAGGCTTGTTTTCTCCTCCTGGAGGTCGTTTACTCTGTGTTAGCAGTGTAACAGGATTGACGTGTCTTAACACTGAGGGGCAGAGGAGAAGGGAAAGCTGTTTTATACAGATGTATTGTGACTGTACAGGGTATTTGGGGTCGCTGCAGTATCTCCCCGCTCGGGAACCGAATCTCTTCCTGCCCGTCACGGCCATCTCAAATCCTGGTTAATCTTTGGAGGGAGACGAGACTGTGAAACTCACCCTTGACCTCTCTGATTAATTGCTTTGATTTTTCAATCTGAAGGCCCTCTAGGTGAATGGTTCACAGCTTGTGTTTGAACTGCTTGATAGTTGCACGAGATGTGGGAAGTTTTGAATGTCAGGTAGAGAGGGGACATTGTTCTCAAGTATTCAGATAAATTATGGCCTCAAGAATTTGAGTGAATCTCATGAAACATGTCAGGATAATGTCTGGGTCATTCAAATATGAAACTGTATATAAGAAACTGTTGGCTGTTAGGATCCTTTACGGATCTAAGACTTTTTGCATTGGTTAAAATCTGATCCATAACATTAAAAAAATATATATTATTACACAAAATAGTTTCTATTAAATTGTATTAAATATACGTTATTGAATTTAATTGTTTATTAATATGTTTGAACACTTTTATTAAAAAAAAAAGTACTTTTATTTTTAGATGTTCTTGACAAAATAGGAAAATCAAAAGTTGTAATTTTATATAATATTTTTTATTATAATATTAATCGTCAATTCAATAATTCTATTCTAAGGACAACCTTTTTTCCCATTTGATTTCACGATGAATATTTTCTTTTGTGATTTTGTGATTCTTTTATAACATTGAGTCTCCTCATTAAATTGTTCTGAATCATTATACTGATTCCATCATTAGCACAGTAGTTGCGCACAGTTGCATGGAGAGTCCAAAAATGAACACTCACCAAGTGCCAAATACTTGTAATATTGGTTTTGGCAAGGAATAAAACAAATAAAACTGGCCAGTTGGTTGCTTTAGGAAACAAATACAAGGTTAAAAAACCGTCAGTCAGAGTTTTTCTTTTATTTTCGTATCAATTCAAGCAGTGTTAAGCATTTTCAGTGTTGCACACACCGCACTCAACACCTGAGGGGCAAAATTAAATTATTTTTGAGATAGGTGGCAAGGGACAAAATGATCTGTTTGCTGCAAAAAAGAAAACAACTTAAAGGGATAGTTCACCCAAAAATGAAAACTGTCATTAATTACTCGCCCTTATGTCATTCCAAACCTGTAAGACTTTCGTTCAGAGAATTTGGGCTAAACCGCTCAGTTCATATGGATTCGTTTTACGATCTCTTTATGGACTTTCTGAAGAGTCAAAGTGGTAGTTGCGTAGCTGTCAATGGAGGGACAGAAAGCTCTCAGATTTCATCAAAAAGATCTTCATTTGTGTTCCGAAGAAGAACGAAAGTCAAATGGGTTTGGAATGAGACGAAGAGGAGTAATTAATGACAGAATTGACATTTTTAGGTGAACTGTCCCTTTAACCCTGTGCTTAAAGATTCAGCACGTCATGTGATCTGAGGTTAATAATCTCGGTGTGTGTTGTGCATTGATATGGTGAACATATGTTTGACATCATAGCTGTTTTCATCGCGTGTTTGTGAATAACTGGAACGCTGTACTGACCAATCAGCTTCCAGAACCATCCGTTTTATAATGTATTATTTACCACAGTATTTTGGAAGCAGCAATTTCTACATTTGACTTTGTTGTTAGCCAAGTGTTGGCTGCTCTTAAAAGGGTTCTGTGAAGGATATGGTGTTCAGGGACGTGTGTGTGTGTGTGTGTGAGAGAAAGAGAGAGAGAGAGAGAGAGAGGCCTGAAGTATGTACTTGGGAAAGGCTGATCCTCTTGAGCCAAATGAGTAGGCAGTTCACACGGCTCGAGCAAACAGCGGTAATAAAATTCAGCATTAGCTGCTAAAGCATATTACATTTCTCTGACCCTGCAGCCAACTCTCCACAAAAATACTGCATCTCAAAACATGCCTATTTATAGCAATTGCTTTTGAACTTTTTATGCACCTCATAATGTTTCTGCAAGGTACAAGCTTGCTTTTCATTTTTAATCATAGTTTAAACCACTTCAAAACGGCACGTTCAATCAGCAAGCCTGTTAAACTTGTTATTGCCCTGCAGGAAAATCCAGTTAAAATCAGCATTTGATGGTAGTTTGTTTTGCATGCTTTCTTGATAGATATTTATAGTCATCATTAGTTGGGAAAAACTGGAAGAGACCACCTGAATAACATGTAAAAAAAAAATTTTTTTCATTATATATTCTGTAAGTTTTGACCACGCATGCTGTTTTTTTATTCAGGCTATATAGAGGAGGCCTGCATCGTCCCTTGCCCTTCTGATTGTAAACTCAGCGAATGGTCCAACTGGTCGCGCTGCAGCAAATCCTGTGGCAGTGGGGTCAAAGTTCGCTCAAAATGGCTCAGAGAAAAGCCTTACAATGGAGGAAGACCCTGCCCAAAACTGGACCACCTTAACCAGGTAAAGTCACCCTTCCTAATGCATGGAGGAAAGAATTGTAAATATATTAGATGTTAAAGCACTTTGTTTTATGTCTTATACAGTGAGTACCTGTTTTTTCTGCTCCAACACCGAGTGAGCTAATACACACAGTATTAACTGAAATGGACCATACAGTACAAATAGTTTGATACAATTACAGTTACGATCTCAATCTCACAATCAAAAGTTAAAAGTATTGCGTTACTCCCTAAAAAAGTAACGGTTACTTGTCAGTCAATAATGGGAAAACAAAGTAACTTGTGTTGCTCATTTAATAAAGTTATTATAATTAAAATACATTCCTTTACTTGTTACTTGAACTTAAAAGTAATCTGATTACATAACGCGCATTGCTTGTAATGCGTTACACCCAACACTGTTCGCAATTACAATAGAATTTGGTGTTAGTATTTTGCTAACATAAAGCAATGCTTTACAAATTCAAATATCATGTTCAATTTTACTTGGATTAAGCAATTGTATTGCTACATTTTTGATGTTGAATAAATTGTAAGTGTACTTAAAATCATTTATCTTGCCTTTTCACCCCATTTTGGGTGGATGTTGCTTAGATAGAGTGTGTATTGAAATGCATTATGGGATTGTAAAAGGAGACATGAAGTGCTTCTTTATAATTTGTCCAAAAGAAGGTATCTTAGCAGGCATGCTGATTATTCATCCCTTAAGGCACAGGAGCGCACCTATGATATCTTAAAATACTGCCTACATAGGCAGATGTCTATGCTTTAAAGCATAGTTCAAAAGTTTCCCTCAACTTCTAGAATTTTTGCCTCAGTTATACAGTGAAAATGACGGTTCACATGTGAATCTCAAATTATTCAGAAATACTTGCCTTTCATCTGATTTTTTTATTTTATTAAAGATTAGAGATTTGCTAGAAATAGATCACACAACATCAAAGCCTTTTTGAGATGTTTCTCCTGACAAATATACTGTATATTCTTGGATTCTGTTTAATTATCCTTTTATTAATAAACAGATTATCAGGTTGGTTAAAGGTCATGTCGTTTTACATGATCTTCTACGTGTACTTTGTCACTGTGAAATCAGAATTGAACCCATTTATTTTCTTAAAAGATATTTCTGGTCTTGCTAACTGTGTTTTATGTGTAGTTTGGGCAATGCTGTTTCTTAAAAAGAACAAATAAACAAGTGCAATCTTACCTGAGCATGATGTCTTATGGTGCTTTGGTCTCTAGATGCAGATGTTCTAATGCCATTTTTCTCTAACTCTCCAATAATGCTGCTCGGCCACAGGCACAGGTAAAACACTTTCTTCTTTTCACTGGAATTTCTTTTTTAGAATTCACATTCCAGAGTTGATTTAAATTTCTCTTATGGATTTTATGTTGTTGTGTTTTTCTAGGAATAGGGTTCACTTTGGTGTGCAATTGCTATTTTTAAAACATCACAGATGTCTCAGCTTAGAGATATAACTGGCACACTCAAAACAGTGTTATTATTCTGACATAAGCTGATAAATTCATATTTTTACTGGGTTATTTATGCATATATTTATTTAAAATCATTTATTTTCTGTATTTAATTTTGTGTATTTATTTATTTATTACAATCGTTTAAATTAATAGTCTGGTGTTTTATTTTTATTTATTATTTAAATACATTTTAATTGATGTATTTTTGTTTATTCAATTTGATTTGTTTTTTATTTCATTGTGGGGTTTTTTTCTAGAAATTGTTTTTATCACAGAAATCAGGCCTTTAAACTGCCTTTAGACATGTCCCAAATTTTTGTAAAAATTGCAATTATTCATATTAATTTTAATACATTTATATTGAGTAGAAAATAAAACAGCTCAGATAATATTTAGTTTGACCTTGCACTGAACATACTGCTTTGTATGAAAAATTCCTGGTGTTATATCCGACCTCAGTCAGAATGGTTGGATGTGATGAGTTTAGTAGTGTTGATGCTGTTATGAGTGGTTGGTGGGCTCATGTTTCAGGTCTATGAGGTGGTCCCGTGCGTCAGTGACTGCAGTCAGTATATTTGGGTAGCTGAACCCTGGAGTGTGTGGAAAGTAAGTAACGTGGATCTGAAGGAGAACTGTGGCGAGGGCGTGCAGACCAGAAGAGTCAGGTGAGATGCCGCTTCCTCCTATTATACTGTTACTCCATCCACAATACCCTGATCATACCGTGCTCATCTTTGATGGTCTTGCAGGTGTATGTTGAACACAGTGGACGGTCCCAGTGATGGCGTGGAAGACTATCTGTGTGATCCAGAGGAGATGCCACAGGGCACGAGGGAGAGTCGACTGCCCTGCCCGGAGGACTGTGTGCTGTCCGACTGGAGTCCCTGGACCCCATGTGACCTGGTCAGGATTATCGCTAACCCATTTAAACTCTAGGGTTGCATATAGGCACTGATTTGATCCCTGTAAAATCTCAGTTCTTCTCCCGGATAGTGAACGAAAACATTTTTTTGCTCAAGTCTCTCCTACTTCTCCTTAAAAAACCCTAGTAACGTCACGTTTTTAGAGGAGATCTCAGCAATGGCTCAAAGTCTGAAAATCGAATGTCAGAAATTTCTAAATGAACTCAAACATTTCTCAGAACAAATGCTGATATACAGACTGGGTAATTTTGCTCTTCCTGTATGACAACCAGTGTTATTTCTAATATTATTTATATACTATTATAGTATTTATTGATAGCTTTTACTTTTCTATTTTCAGTTTTGAATTTTAGCTTTAGTAATTTTGTTGTGTACCACAAAATCTAGCATTCGTTTAAGTTTTTCATCATATATATATATATATATATATATTAGGGCTGTCAAACGATTAATCACGATTAATCGCAGCGAAATAAAAGTTTGTGTTTACATGATATATGTGTGTGTACTGTGTATAATTATTTTGTATATAAATGCACACACGTATATATTTAAGAAAAATATGTTATTTATAAATAAAATGTTTATATTTATATAAAATATACATTATATATAGGCTACATTCAGTCTATATACAGTATATACATGCAAATATTTCTTAAATCCACATGCATGTGTGGGTATTTATGTATTAAAAATAATTATACACAGTACACACGAATATATTATGTAAACACAAACTTTTATTTTGGATGCGATTAATCGCAATTAATCGTTTGACTGCCCTAATATATATATATATATTTATATTAGATTTTTTTTTCACCTTTATTTCAATTCCAAAATCTTTTAAATTAAAATTGTAATAGTTTTAGTTGTCTTATTTGTGTCCATTTTAATGATCCTAAGCATCTGAGACATGTCTAAGTTCATGCCTCGATAAAACATAACAGGAATTTCTTAAATCTCCTAAGAAACATCTGTGCAATACCATTCTTGGGTTATGCCAACAGGGATATCATTTTATCCTCGGATTAAATGACCTCAGTGAGAGCCAGCAGACACTGAGGCATAAAAAATCAAAGCAGGTCATTAAGATGCACTTGTTAAACAGTAAATGAACAGCTTGAGGAGAAATATGAAAGAATTATGAGCTCACTAAAGTGAATGAACTGCAGTGTGTAAAAGACAACCCTGTTTTATCGGCCTCTTAAAGCCGTGTTCTGGAAGAGGAGATCGAGAGAGGACGGCGTTTGCCCTGCGTCTGCCTAAAGAAGGAGAGGACTGTCCGGTTAGCATGCAGACCGAGCCCTGCCTCCTGAACCGCAACTGCTTTCACTACAGTTACAACATCACCGGTGAGTGAACAAAACTACAGCTTTCCCAACTATGGCTGAATGATTTGTGGAAAAAACCTAATTGGGATTCTTCTGAGAAATATTGCAATTGTGTGGTTTGCTGTGCTTGTTTGTAGTGCTGCACATTTTGCCCAAAATTGTGTATGAATATGGCTATAAAACAATAAGAATTATTATTATTTATGTTATTTTTACTCAATAAAAACATAAAATTACTAAAAACTAGTGCTGTCAATTGATTAAAAAATGAAAAATTATGTAATTAATCGCACCTAACATAACAGTTTTTTATATCTTTTTATAATGTAATGATTTCACATTTAATCTCCAAATGAATGTAGAAACAACATAAAGACTATAGCCTACATATTAAATATTTGAAGGCCCGCATCAGCGATACCAACACTGCTGTTGATGTCCCTATGAAATTGTTTTCTCAATTTTAGCCATTAACTATAGGCATTCAGCATTACATTATAATTGAAATCTATAAATTTTAACATTTATTTAAAAAATGAACTTTATAAAAATATACTTTAATTAAGGGAACTTTAAAACAATCTTCACATACAAGCTCATTACAATGAGTCACATTTAGCTCTGTCCTTCAATATATAATGGCTCAGTTTTTCTATTGGCCCAGTCAGACTGGTTCAGACTTTTACTTGCATTTGCAGGATGAGAGCTTGATCGTATATTGTAACGCTAGCCAAAGGATGATGGGAAAAAATTAATACGTTACTGCTTTAAATATTTTTAATGTGTTAAACTGAAACAAATTAACACATTTGTTAACATACATTTGCCCTACCAAAAACAAAATAAGAAATTTTACTATTTTAAAATTTCACTGTAATTTAAAAAAATAGACTATTTGTTAAAATATAATAGTTTCATTTTAAAACTGTAAAATTACAATACTAATATTAATGGCTGTCTTCAATTCTTAATTTTCAAACGTTAAACCAAAAGCTTCTCTTTTGTTTACAACAGACAGTTAATAATCACTTCTCATTACAAGTATAGGAAGATGGTTGGTGCATGTTGTTGTGTTCCCAAAAGCACGTTAAAGAAACCTAAACTCAGCAGATGCAGTGATGGAGTTTGTGTAATGCAGCATTTACTGTGAATCGAGCCACTCTTACCCCTTTTCAACCATTACTCGCGAACCAGTTCTTTGTGTTTCAACAGCCAAAGAACCCGTTCTCGGCCAGGAAAATTGGTTCCAAAGCAGCACCAACTCTTTGCTGGACTAGAACCGTTCTTTTACCATGTCATGCTTACGTCGGGCTAAGACATATGGTGACGTACACAGTGACGTAACGACGTCGTTCGCTGGACTCTCTAGTCAGTGGAAAAACAACTTTTTTTTTTTTTTTTTTTTTTGCCCGACCACCACCCCCCCGTCTTCGGAGGTCAACTTTATTTTTATTCATATAATGGTTTTAGAGAAAATGTCAACGTAGAGGGATATATAACGTAGAGTCATAATATAGAGACAGGGAGGTACACATACAAACGGTCAGATAGACACACGGCCAGACGGACAAACAAACAGATAGACAGACAAACAGACAAAGCTAATATATTTGGGGGGGGGGGGGGGGGGGGGGGGGTAGAAAAGATTGTAAGGGTGGAGTAATTGAGGGGGAGGGGTGGAGAGGGGGTAAAAGGGAAAGCACGTGGTTTACATTAACTGTTAAATTTGTAAAAAACTTATGAGGGGATTCCAGGTTTCTTTAAAGGCAGATATATTGTTCTTTTTATGAGCTATGGTTTCTTCTGTCAAAATAAAGTCTGTAATTAAATTAATCCAGTGGGTGAAATGGCAAGATGATTTCGATTTCCAGTTTTGAAAGATGATTTTTTTAGCGACTGCTAGAGAAACAAGGACTGGGGTTTTGTATTTGGAAGGGATAGAGCTATCTGAAGTATCTCCTAGGAGACAGAGTGCAGCCGATAGTGGGACTCTGCAGTCCAGGATCGAGGATAGTGTATTAGTTAATGTGGTCCAGAGAGAGTGAACAGGATGGCAAAGCCAGATGGCGTGAAAATAGGTGTCTGTGCTCCCAGAGGTGCACTGTAAGCAGATGTCTGTGTCAGAAAATCCCATTTTGAATAGTTTGCTCTGAGTGATGTGGGTTCTGTGAATAGTTTTATATTGTATTAGTTGTAGATTGGTGTTGGTGGTCATAATGAAGGTATTTCTGCAGATCTGTGTCCAGAAATCCGAGTCGGGATGTAGCGTGAGATCGCTTTCCCACTTCCCCTTTGGCAGGGTTATTGTGGGGTTAGATGTAGCGATGAAACTATAGATTTTGGATATAAGTTTTATTGGGTGGTTGACTATTTCTAATAACTGTTCACTAATTTTAGAAGGCTGTAGGGTGTTAGTTAAAGTTATTTTATTTTGAATTAAAAATTTAAGCTGTTGATAGTGGAGGAATTGGTCTCTCCCGATCCCGAATTTCTGGATAATTGAGGTGAAAGGCATAAATTTGTGATTTTCAAATACGTGGTGAAGGTGGGTGATGCCATTTTGTTGCCATTTGGGGAAATAAATTGGTTCAACAACTTTGAACCAACTTTGAACCAGCACCAGTTCCGAACCAGTTAATTTTTGGTGAAAACGAGGTATCTGAGGTGCTGAAAACACCAGCGGATAACAAGCTGCTCAAGTATGGAGCTAGAAATGTGTATTTATTACATGCAAGAAAATAAACCATCTGAGAGAGGCGTCTATCTAGATGAACCGCACGTGAACAATGGTGTAATGATTCAGTTCGACTCCCAAGACAAGACGATGCTCACCCGACTGGCCAATAGGAACGTTCCAATAGGAAAAAAAGAACGTGGCCCCGCCCATGACACAATTTTCACAGCTAAAGCAAAATCCTGACACGAGAGCAAAAAATTGCATCGAGAGCAAAGAAAAGCGTTTTGAGAGAAACACTTATTTTTTTTAGAGAAAATGTTTTCACACCGATAGCAAAAAATATATATATTTGAGTTTTTTTTCAAAGTATTTTGAGAGAGATTTTTTTTCTCAGAAATAATTTTAAAAATTATATTTATAAATATAAAAATATATCAAATATATAAAAATACAAATTTATATTTTTTTATGTTCTATGAGAAAATACTTTGTCTCAACTTTTTTTTGTCTCAAATATTATTTTTTTCTATTGGTATGAAAACTTTTTCTCTCAAATATTATTTTTTTTTCTCTCATGAAATGCTTTTTTGCTATCGGTGTGATAACTTTTTCTCTCAAACTTTTTTTTTTCTCTCAGATCATTTATTTTCTCGCATGTAATAAAGACACATTTCTAGCTCCATACTCAACACGCAGCGCATATATTTATTTCTTTATTTAAACCACAGCCTTTGTTTTTTGTTAATCTTACCAAGCCATATTGTGATTTCAGTTTATTTAGCTAAATCATGCAGCCCTATACCCAACACATCCCCACAGCCTTCATAAAAAAAAACACACTTTACCTTTAAGTCATTTTGGTTTGCCAAATGTGACATTCATGATCCACTGAATGCATAATGGATTAACTCTATTTTTTCCTCATATAGTGTCCTGTTTTTATCTGAAGT
This sequence comes from Tiaroga cobitis, assembly GCA_030578255.1. Classification (NCBI taxonomy): domain Eukaryota; kingdom Metazoa; phylum Chordata; class Actinopteri; order Cypriniformes; family Leuciscidae; genus Tiaroga; species Tiaroga cobitis. The sequence goes on from CM060606.1 coordinate 43,308,258, forward strand.
GCATCACTGTACTGCAATAAAATTCTTGTTGACTTTAAAAAATGTCCTGCACTGTGGCTGCCTTCAGTTTTTGAGTCCTTCTAGTCTGGTTATTACCCACAAAGCACTATTCTCTTATTGATTTGAGTCACATGAATGAGTCATTCAAGAGTTTGGGTCATTACTGGAACTGCTTTCTCCATCTGCTCAGACTTCATTCACAATTGCCCTCCTAAAGCGTCAAAGCGAAGTGCTGTGGCAGTTTCAGTTTATAGAGATGAAACCGTGTCCTCAAACCATCCGCTCTGGAGGACGCAAGCAACCTCTGACCTAGACATGTAGTTTAATGAGAACCCGCAGGGTGATATCTGTGTGTGTTCCCTTCCCTAAGACTGGAGCACATGCCAATTAAGTGCCAACGCTGTGTGTGGAATCGGTCTCAAGACGAGGATGCTGGACTGCGTTAGAAGTGATGGCAAATCTGTTGACTTGAAGTACTGTGAAGAGGTTTGTGCATTTGTTTACAGACCTTTTAACCTTCTGTATATTCAGGGCCTAAAAAATATAACTAGAGCTTCTTTTCCAGATGAAAATAGTGTTCAATCATTGGGTTTACGCTTTGATTCTGTGAAAATTAAATGCTGCATCAGCGCAGCTTTGCCATTCTCATGACACTCAACGCGTGTCTGTTATATTTAAATTGTGTGTGTGTGTGTGTGTGTGTGTGTGTGTGTCAAAGCTGAATTTTCAGCATCATTACTCCAGATTTCAGTGTCGCATGATCCTTCAGAAATCATTCTAATATGCTGATTTGCTGCTCAAGAAACATTTCTTATTATCAATGTTGAAAACAGTTAGCTTAATGTAGTTGTGGAAACATTTATTTGAAATAGAAATGTTTTGTAACATTATAAATGTCTCTACTGTCACTTGATTAATTTAATGCATCCTTGCTGAAGAAAAGTATTCATTTATTTAAAAAAGACCCCAAACTTTTAAACGATAGTGTATCCCTCGAATTTTATGCCTTGGCAAATACCGCTAAAAATGAGACAGTCCCTAAATCTACTCTTGTAGAATATGATGTTGGGATGAGCCAATGGAAAAGAAACAAGGTTATTTTGTGCCTTTTTAAATTGTAGGTTAATGTGGAAAGCGATGGCAAAAGATCAGTTAAAATCCGACAGCTCTGGTCACTTTAATCGGACCCTGTGGGCGATAATTCATATGCACAGCATATTAACCCTGTAACCCAGTTTTCAACCAGCCCACTTTGTATCAGGGTTAAAAACCTCTCAAATGTAAAACACAAATGAGATCTGAGACCTCTTTAATATCTCATTTGGTTCTACTTTTAACAAAAGTGTGATTAAACATAGAGCATACGGGCACTTTTGATGAAGTCTTCTGCTTCTGTTGGAATGAGGTGACCTTTTTTCATGAATGCTAAAGAAGCAAGTCTGTCTTCTTTTCTTCCACAGCTGCGCTTAGAGAAGAAATGGCAGATGAATGCTTCCTGCACAGTGGAGTGTCCAATAAACTGCCAGCTCTCTGATTGGTCAGTGTGGTCAGACTGTTCCCAGACCTGTGGCCTTGAAGGTAAAGACAAAGAATAGACAAATGCATGACTCTTTACTGCTGCATTAAATGGGTTTTTAATTGATGTCATACAATACCATTTAAAAGTTTGCGGTCAGGTAATTTGATTGAAAAAATACAGTAAAAAAAAACTGATATATTGTGAAATATTATTACAATAACTGTTTTCTATAATGCAATTTAAACCGTTATTTATTTCTATGCTGGCAAAGCTGAATTTCTTCAGTGTCACATGATCCTTCAGAAATCATTCTAATATACTGCTGCTCAAGAAACATTTATTATTATTATTAACAGTTCTCATTCTTAATATTTTTGTGGAAACTGTGATTCCTTTTTTTTAGGATTATTTGATGAAAAGGAAGTTCAAAAGAACAGCATTTATTTGAAATAGAAATTTTAACATAAATGTCGTTAGTCACTTTTGATTAGTTTAATGCACCCTTACTGAATAAAAGTATTATTTTGTTATAAAAAAAATCTTACCAACCCCTTTTGTATAATAGTGGACAGTATATTAGTCTCAGCCCAATGATATGCATATTGCACACTTATTTGGAAAACATGTGAAAATAAAAAGCTCCAATAAAATTTCCTGACTGAAATGTTACTTCATAGTAAAGAGAAATCGAATGCAATGGCGTCATGCTCAACTGTTTGTGACTAGGTATGCATGTAGGCTGTAAAATTGTGCATGCAAAGAAAGAACAAAAAGATAGCATTTGAGAAGGGAGCTAGAACTCTGAAATACGAGATTAAATGATGGACTGTTCAACGGAGAAAAAAAAGATGGAAGCAGCTCTAGATAGAAAATGACAGTCGGCCTGCCAAACACTTCCAAGATAAGGTAGAAAAAGAAGAGCGAGAGAGAAGGCGGCGCATTGTGTGAGGTTTTATGCTAAACACGTGTGGGATGAGCTAGCGAGTTATCTGAGACAGCCGCGTCTTGAGCTGGAAACTGAAAGATGAGTGTGTGTGTGTGTGTGTGTGTGTCTGTGTGCGTGTGTATGTAGAGATTTGTGTGTGCGGGCAGCTCATGCAATCTGTCAAAAATCAAACGTTTTTGACTTTATTTTCATTGTCATAATGTACACTACTGTTCAAAAGTTTAGGTCAGTGTTTTGTTTATTTATTTATTTATTTATTCGTTTATTTTTTGAAGAAAATACTTTTATTCAGCAAAGATGCATTAAATTGATCAAATGTGACAGTAAAGACATTTATAATGTTACAAAAGTTTTCTACTTCAAATAAATAAATGACATTTTAAAATATATTACAATAGAAAACAATTTCATTTAAAATAAATAAATGCAGCCTTGGTGAGCATAAGTGACTTTTCAAAAACATCACAATATCTTACTGATCCTAAACCTTTGCACAGTAGTGTAATAAAAAATCTCTTATAATATATAATCATAAAGTATTGATAAATACATTTTTTTTTAAATCACATTGCCATTTTTTACTGTAATACTGAACAATCATTTTTAGGGTGCTATTCCTTTAAATGAACTTGTTCTCTGTGGAAGCGAAGCTCGAACTCATTTCTCTGTCGTGTGTCTCTACACTTCAGGGAAGATGTGGCGGAGACGAGCGGTGGTTCAGGCGTCTCAGGGGGACGGCAGGCCGTGTTCGTCTCAGATGGAGCAGTGGAAACCCTGTCCTGTGCGACCCTGCTACAGATGGCAGTACGGCCCGTGGTCAGAGTGCCGTGTTGAGGTCTCTCATTTCAGCTTTTTCCATTGCATTCTCTTATCGATCGAATGGCTCAATGTAAATTTACAGATCAGAGTTGATCAAACTTGAACTTAAGCACTGCAAGAAGAAACTTCTTCACGGAAATGCAAGCACATTAAAAGAAGTCTTTCGGCCCAAGTTCAAATTTGGTGAACTCGGACTTGTGAAGCTTCTAGGTCAAGTTTATTTTTCATAATCCATGTTTTTCAGTTTTTGTCACTGGAGATGTTTTCAAAAGACATGTCAAACTATCCACACTAAGGTACACAACAGTAAAATCTATTAAATCGACTATAATAAGTACTCTACTTTTCAAACGTTTGGGGCCGGAAAGATTTTTTTTTATGTTTTATTATGCTTATGCTCACCAAGGCTGCTTTTATTTGTATATATTTACTGTCAAAACGGTAATATTGTGAAATATTGTTACAATTTAAAGTTTCGCCGCTAGAGGTCGCTTTTTAAAAACAATAACAACTGAACTTGAACTTTGTTACAGTTATGTTTGATCACTTAAATTCACATTATTTTATTTTATTCTAACGAAACAGCTGAATTACTACTTATGCAGGTCACTTTATCTGACTAATTAAAATTGAGGGGTAACATCTGTTTAACTTGGTCAAAACAAGCATGCTAAAATACATTCGAGTGTGTTGAAAGTTGTTATATCATTACTATGTTCGTTAGCTAGGTGGCTGCTATGAGACACTTGTTGCAGTGAGCTAGATTGATAATATATAATATAATATAAATATTTTATATAATATAATATATTAATATAAGCTAGATGACTTTTGTTCCTAATTGACATGCAAATAATTTAATATATACTGTATGGTGGATTAAATGCTGTATTACTAATACAAATAAAGCACTTATGATTATGCTATGTTAGCCTCTAGGCATGGTACATATTAACACATTAAACATGTTACTCGCGGCAAATCAAGAAAACAAGAGATTCAACAATAAGACTAACCGTGTTGAACTATATAACAATGATTTGTTTTCTGTTGATAAAAGTATCCAGACACCTGTCTAATAAAACACATAATATATGAAAGTGTCTTTGGTGTTTCCACTGATATGACGTCATTGACAGGCGACGCAATGAGGCGGACCGTTACACTGGTTAAAATAGCTGATTTCTCTGTATTTAAACATTTGTTGGAAACATTTGGGATAATGTAAGTACACAAGTCATCAAAATATATAACATGGTTTTAGTGTTTTTTGAATATTTGAATCCAAAAATCTTACATATTGTGCCTTTAACAAACCTTTTTTATATTTGAATTTTTTATATATATATATTTCTGTGATGGCAAAGCTGTATTTTGATCGCACGATCCTTGAGAAATCATTCTATTATGCTGATTTGCTGCTTAAGAAACAAGTATTATTATTATCAATGTTGCTTAATCTTTTTGGAGACCGTGATGCATTTTTTTCAGGATTTTTTAATGAATAGACAGTTCAACAGAACATTTATTTAAAATGAAAATCTTTTGTAACAGTGTAAATGTCTTTAGTGTTCTTTTTGAACTATTTATGCATCATTACTGAATAAAATTGAGTTTCTTTTTTTTCTCTTTTGAATGGTAGTGTATACACCTGAGCATTTTCATATGTGTAAAATAAGCTTATGGAAACAAATTGAAGTTTATAATCTAATCTCTTCCTCTTTTTTGTTCTTTTTTTTCTGCTGAGCTCCATTGTGACTCATGAAATTCAAACAATTTAGTGTTAATTGAATGGTATTGTACAACGGAGCAATAGTTTAAGCTAAACACCTCAATCGGCCAACACAACACACTGAATAATACGCTTACAACCCGCGCTGGAACTTCTCACTCTTCCACCACCTTGCTTTCCAATCTCGCTGTCAACCTCGTCTTCTCTTCTGTTATTCTCTCTGATCCTCCTCCGTTTCAATCCTCCTTTTGATCTTTGGATTTAGGAAGTGTTTATGACTGCGCAGCACTCACATCTCAAACCTCTGTGTGTGCATGTGTGTTGTAGGAGGTGGTGTGTGGGGTGGGCATGCGTTTCCGGAACCTGTCGTGCTTCGTATCCGACGGCTCCAGCGATGGGAAGAGCAGCATTGTAGAGGAAGATCTCTGTGCTGGATTGGAGCTGGCCGTCGACGGAGATAAGAAGATTGTTCTGGAGGAGACCTGCACCTTACCCTGCCCTGGTAACAGTCTTAGAATATTAAATATAATATAGAATTCACTAAAATACATTTGTATTATAGCTAAATATTAGCAAATAATTTATTCATATATAAATCGGAAAATGTTCAATCTGTAGTCATTCATTTATATATGATCTATATAAATAGATATAAATTTTTTTTTTTAAATGATCACAATATCTTAAAAACATTTCCATAAAAATGCAAACCCGGCCTCGAACTGTTTAGAATAACTAGTTTTTTTTTTTTTATAAATTCACTCATAGATTCAAAACACTCAATAGTGTTGCCATTTAACTAGTTTTTTCTTATAAATATTTAGGGTAACACTTTAGTTTAGGGTCCAATTCTCACTATTAACTAGTTGCTTATTAGCATGCATACATTGGCTGTTTATTAGTACTTAAATAAAGCACATATTGCCTTGTTCTGCATTAACATCCCTTAATCCTACCCAATATCTAAACTTAACTACCTTGCAACTATTAATAAGCAGTAATTAGGAGTTTGAGGCAAAAATTCATACAGATAGTTAATAGTTAGTTAATAATTAGAATTGGATCCTAATCTATAGTGTGACCATATTTGGTTATACAGCAATATTGCTTTTAGTTTAGTTATGTAATCTGGATGTTTTTTGGTTTTATTTGATGTAATATAAAAGTTTTGGTTCAGGTTTGATACTTATACCCTATTTAAGATCGTCATTGTTTTTGTGTTAACTCGTGTTTTAAATCTATATAACCTGATAATTATGTAATCTAAAATATGTCATCTAAATAAATTTTTAGGGGTTGAGGGGGGTGTCCACCTCAATTGAAATTGCGTTCTCCCTCAGTTGAAATTGCACTTGAACTAGTTTAAATTGTAAATGAATTGTTGCATGTCAAAATATAGTCTACTTTAGGCAACTCTCCTGCGGATCTGTTCAGGTGACTGTTATCTGATGGAGTGGTCCGACTGGAGCCCGTGTCAGAGAGTGTGTGTGAAGGGTCAGCGTTTGGACTTCACTCCGGTGCAGGTCCGCTCACGTGCCGTCATCGCGCAGGAACCAGAAAACATCGCTCAGTGTCCCGATCAGGAGTGGCAGTCCCGCCCCTGCACCAGTGAGACATGCTCCTCCTCTCTCATTGCCCATAAAGACACTGCTTTACTTGGATTTCGTTCCACATGGATGATTCCTAGAATAAATACTTTTCACGTCACCTGAGAATTTTACATGAAATGCAGTTGGATGTTTAGGGCTTGATTCTTTACAATAGTGATTGAAAAGTGAACCGAGAGCCTAACGTAACTAACAGACTGACCAAAATAAGTGCTATTTAAGGCCAGGGACAGTGTGAATGCAATGGGAATTGGGCTTTTTTTTTTCAGCTAGTTCACATTTTGGTCCAATTTAACCCTGTAAAGCCTGAAATATTAAATAATAGTAGGACATTTTTACATTTTGAAATGGAACAGTTTATTGAGTATTTAGACAAAATATTTTTTTCAAATTCAAAAAAGTTTGCATGTATTATATTCTATACATCAGGCTCATAGGATGATGTACTGTAGTGAGAATATGGAGCCAACAGGATGTGAGTGTGACGACACCCTTAATGAGTCTCTCTACAACTGTCCAAAAGGGTCGACTGCAGTATGTATATTTACTCTGTTGATTTCCGTATAGATGGTGAGTGTTATGAGTACCAGTGGATGGGCAGTCCTCAGCTGATCTGGTGTCAACGCTCAGATGGAATAAACGTCACAGGTGCTGTACAACACCACTTTACATCTGTCTCTTTAAGTCACATGGATGAGTAACCAATGAAGGTTGACAGATACCAATACAAACCTTCAGAGAACTTTTGTTTACTTGATGCATAATTTAAGTTTTCAAGTTAAAATGTATACAAATGTATATCGCAATGTGCACATCTTAGGTCCTATCAGTTTTTCCACCACTTTTAAGGCCTTTTGGCCTTCACTAAAGGTCATTTTTAACGTTCCTGCAGTGTGACAAATAAATTATTGTACCTTCTGAATTAATGAGCTCATAAAATCTGCATGCATAATAATTATAAAAGAATTGGCAAAGTGCTTTTTTTAAGCAGACTGTTCAGAACATCATGCCAGCATCTTTATAGTATGTGTACTGTGCATGAGATGCACATTTTCTGTAGTTTCTGATTTAACTACTAGTGTACAGTTGTCAAAGAGCACACTGCTTAGAATACTGTATCCAAAAAATACAATCCAAAGTCAATTTTGTTGTAATTTCTTAACACATCACATGGCAATGGATATGAATGTAATACAGTTCCTTCGTAAAACATATACAGTAGTAGACAGGCATGATGACTAAAAAGACAACAATGAATATGGACAATAATTACAACAGTACCACTATGTACACAGAGTAAAATCAGAACTGATAGTTAAGTAATATATACCTAAAGTTTAGCAGCAGTGGGATATGATTTATTTGCAAATACTAAGTGAATAATTATATGCACAGAGAAATCATAAATTATACTTTAATATTCCATAAAAAAAATGAGAATTGTCTATTTTGATTTCATGGTGGCTTTAAGTGGTTATAATACAGAATATGCAGTATTGCATGCAAGTGATGTAATAGAAAAGTATACTTTTGAATGAGATAGAGTAACGTTATTGTTACGTCTTTTGGTTGGTAGGTGTACATAACTTTTTTGTCAAAAGCTTGAAAAAGATCTCTACTCTGTTATTTCTTCCAGGTGGATGCCCTCCAGCGCTACTGCCAGGGGCGGACCAGTCATGTGATCCACTTTGTAACAAACCACAGTCATTCTGCTCAGAGGTAAGACACAAGAGGATTGTGGGATTACTGTAATCTCAGCCTGGGTGTCTGTAACTGTCGACGGTTGCTCCAGCTGTAATTATTATAATGGACGTAACAGAAAATCATAGTCATGAACTGTTTTTTGGGGGTGCGGTTGATCTATATTTCTGAAACGTGATCAATGAGCTTTTTTACTTTTTACTAAGTTTACAAGACCAAATTTTAATCATATTAAGATCCGATTTAGTGCATACCAAATGATGGCTGCCCAAATAATATAATACATCTAGTTGATTTTTGTGTGCATGCTGTGCATGCTATTTGGGACAATTTTACCCACAATCCCTTTCAAATACGAGAAGTTTGTGAAAATTCTCTTTCCTCTATGGATGGGCGATAACATTTATCTCCCTGGTCAATAGACTACTGCAGGAATGACATAGTTTTGTAGGCCAACCTGGAAGTTAGCATGACCCTGGTTCCCTTTTTTCCATTGGCTTTGGAGTATTGTAGAAATTAAGCTCTGTGACCAACAAAAGTGTATGATTCTTACACGTTTTGTTCATAGCGATAATATTCACAAATTAACACGACTAGTAGCCTATTAATTTTGAAGCCTAAATATTTAATCTCCAGAAGTGAACGGAGATTCAAGCCTTCAACGTCACCACTGCTAAACCGCAACTCTTTCAGTCTTTACCTAACATCTACAGTTTGGAAAGTTTGAGTTTAGTTTGCCCGAGCACGATTATAAACACAATGAGGCTGTAAAAGCAGACTAGTAAGTAGATGAGTTTACCAGTTCAGCGTGATGACCTTCAATGTCCCCAACAAGTCACCTTTATTTATATAGCGCTTTATACAATACAGAATGTATAAGCAGCTTTACAGTGATAACAAGGAAGATGATGCATAAGATACTGATGTGTTTTATGTCGTAGAATAAAACGTGAGAATATAACCACAGACCTTATTTCAAGCATTTAACCAAAAACTGTTGAATTTGTGAAGAAGATGGAAGTTGAAGTGGGTTTTAGGACTGGTTTCTACAGCACTCATTTGGGTGTATATTGGGTCAAGCTCTGAGAGGAAGCAGAAAGCATGATAGTATTTGTGTGCTGTTGCTGCCCCCTGCAGGAGGGAGTATGTATGTGCGAGGAGGGCTATACCGAGGTCCTGACGGCGGAGGGAATGCTGGAGCAATGTACGCCCATCCCTGTGCTCGAAATCCCCACCGCAGGGGACAAGAAAACCGATGTGAAGACCAGCCGGGCCATCAACCCCACCCTGCCCACCACGGTTCAGCCTGGCCGCGTGGGACGCACATGGTACTTGCAACCCTTTGGACCAGGTAAATATTCAGTTTCAATTTCTGTATGTAGTTTTGCATTTTGCTTTTGCTAAAAAAATAAAGGCTTTTCCTCTTTAGACGGAACACTGAAGACGTGGGTGTACGGTGTGGCGGCTGGTGCTTTTGTCCTCCTGGTGTTTATAGTCTCGATGATTTACCTCGCATGGTAAGAGCGACGCCACTTTCCATCTGCTTCGTCATCGCTCACTTTATTTTCTCATTCACTACATGCATTCGTTTGCTTGTGTTTTTCTTTCACTCACATCCCATCATCCATGCCTCCCTTCACCCGTCATGAGCAGCAGTTACTGTGCCATCCGGCGGTCGCTCGAGACGCCAGATTCTGCCAATGGCACGGTGGTATGGATGGGCCAAGACGCCCATGAACTGACGTACACCTGCCCTGAGTGCCAGCAGCTGAGTCAAGAGTCAAGAGCCAGTTAAAGGCCGGAGGAACAGACTCCTGATCTCAGCCCCCTCTGCCCAGTGCCTCGGCCTCAGTCTGTGCCTTATGTTCGGATGCCCAATGCACCGAGCTGCCCGGGTAGGCTGCCTATCTACGGTTTAAGGGTTTAAAAAAAGATAAAGAAACTAACTCTGTTGCAAAACCTAGCGAGCTGTATCAAATATAATACAGTAGGCTTTATAGGGTTAATTCTATGAAACTATTTCTATCAACACTTTTCTGTGTTGAATGAAATAAAAGTATATTTATAATTTATACTTTGTCCATCATCAAATTTTCACTGATTTGTCATAATGCATTTTGGGATTGCCTTTTCTGTGATGCATACATGTGATTCCGCCTCAGAATTAGGCTCAGATTAGGTGTTCCGATAGGCAACTGGCCTGGTTAAAACCAGACCATTCTCAGTTGTAACTGAGTTATGGTCTGGCAAAGCGTCATAGACAAATCATTTCCAGAGAGGCGTCACCAACGGACGTCGCGGATAGACCTAAAACCAATCAGAGCGATGAAGGAGATGACGTCTGCTATGCAGAGCGGCAGAGAAACACTCTGAGTGTTGTTCTTTGCTCGGTTTTTAACAAAAAGGAAACGTTCAAATCGCTTAAAACAGACGCGATATCTGATTCGAACGAGTGATGTTCGACAGCGGCATCCATCTTTGTAATGTAGGCTACAAAATCTGCTTCAAAATCCCAGCGCCGACGGATTGGAAAAGGGCTTGAATGAGCTCTTTGCTAGACTAACTTTCAGAGCAAATCTAAATTTGCTGGAAGTTGTCTGGGTTTTCCCAGGCTAATAGGCAACATGATGTTTCTTACCTTTTGGAACATCTGTTATGCCTATTAGGGCAATTCACTTGGTTTTGGAACAGGGAATTTGTTATTATCATATGTTGCAATAATGCCGAAAAACTATTTTGGCCAATATGGTCTTTAATGACGCTTGACATAGTTTTGCACCTTTTAGGGCACCTATTATATTTCATCATAAGTCATTACTGAATCTTCCCTCATCATCATGATTTTTCATCATCAATCATTGTTTGTTTTTTTACACATTGCATGATTTCATTTTTGTACCATATGCATATATGCTGTATTTATATAATATATTGTGTTTTCAAATACTGTAAGATAAAGTATACACAAGCAATGTACAAACTGCAAGATTTTGAGAGAGACAACCTTAAATGCAGCAATGAATGGCCTAAATTACAGTTGCTAAATATCGTAATAACCCAACATAGTGGTTGCTAAAATATTTATTTTATGGCTGCTGGATTTCTTTGTTTTGTTTTTAGTAAATTGCTGTCAACAGAGGTGCCATTTTTTTTTTATTGAAGAGAATTAAATTGCTGCAGTGTGCATGTGGCCTTAAAGTAATTCTAAAGTAATTCTTAAACCAAGTATGTTGTTATTATAGAATTTTGATTCTTTTGTCCTCAGCAAAAAGCCAAAGAAACCTCAGCGAAGACAAAACAATAACCGACTGAAACCCTTGACCCTGGCGTACGATGGTGATGCGGACATGTAGCCTTTCTCTGAGAACTAACATCATGAAAATATCATCGACATTCTGAAAATGGGTGGATCTCACTCAAACATGCCCACGTCATATTATACCCCAACATTTAAAGAAAACGATATTTTTTATTAAAAGAAACTAAGGCAATTTTAGTACCTTTAAGATTTTGTACATCGTGATATTAGGACATTTTGATTACTGCATTATTCATGACAATGAATCACATTAGTTCCTAAATTCTTTTTTTACTGTAATGCATCTGGACGATTTAAGTGTTTTTGTAATTCTCAGTATTGTCAATAGTGGTTCTTATTAAAAATATCCATTTAAATCAGCAAAAATTAAAGGCTATATAACTAATATACAGAGGTGTCAAGTAACGGAGTACAAATACTTCGTTACCTTACTTAAGTAGAAATTTTGGGTATCTATACTTTACTTGAGTAATAATTTTTCAGCCGACTTTTTACTTCTACTCCTTACATTTTCACGCAATTATCTGTACTTTCTACTCCTTACATTTTAAAAATAGCCTCGTTACTCCTATATCATTTCGGCTGGTCATCGTTCAAAAATGACCAATTACACAAACGTTTAACAGATCTGAGTCCCGCCTCCTGAACATCGCTAAACTGATTGGCTTTGTGTTTTCTTTATAACTTGTGAGAGGCTGTTTGGTTGTGCAAAGCGGCAAAACTCATCCGAAGGAATTAGGAAACCTAGATGCGGTAAGTGAGGGAGAAATCAACAGTTTTCAGCTCAAGAATACGGGGCAAATCTCGTCAAATATTGATTTGGGGACAGACATTTTTAAATGATAGAACTGACAATCGCGTGTTAAGTGGCAAACATAATCGTGTGTGTGTGTGTGTGTGCGAGAGAGACCGACCCTACATTATAGGATCAAAATATCCCCATAAAGATGGCAATATCTGAAATCCTTGAGTTTTTTTTTTTTTTTTTTTTTTGTAAACCGCTTATAAATCAGACTAAATTATGTTTTTTGAAAATGCAGAGAGTTATCTGTGATAGGGTTAGTGTAGGGGGGTAGAATACACAGTTTGTTGTACAGCAATGTTATTTTTTCATGTTTTATGGGGACTTTCCATAGACATAATGATAAAAATCATTATGTCTATGGAAAGTCCCCATAAAACATGAAAAAATAACATTGCTTGGTCTGTTGAAATGAGAGGTCTGTTTGATCAAGTTGAAACCTTGTCATCCCAGTCTCATCAGCTGGACTGAAAGAAGTTTAAGTGCACTTAGGACCCTGAAAACATGTCTCAATGCAATGGTCACAAGTGACACTTGACAGTATTGCTGTGTGTCGAGTCCAACAGGACAAACTTGACAGTATTGATGCAAAACATGTATAGTTAATTTCTGTTAAAGGGATAGTTCACTTATTTAGAAATGAAAATTCTGTCATCATTTACTCACTCTCAAGTTGTTTCAAACCAGATTCTTTCTTCTGTTGAACACAAAAGAAGATATTTTGAAGAATGTCGATAACCAAACAGTTGATGGTAGCCATTGACTTCCATAGTATTTTTTTTTCCTACAATGGAAGTCAATGGGTACAATCAGCTGTTTGGTTATCGACATCAGGGGTGCGGCCAGGGATTTTGGGCCCCATGAAAAAATAGGTACTACTGCACCCGTTCAATTAATAAAATCGATCTCTGGGGCCCCTAAAAGTGTGTGGGCCCTTAGAATCGTCCTAACTTTTCCCCCCTTAGCGGCGCCCCTGATCGACATTCTTCAAAATATCTTCATTTGTGTTCAGCAGAAGAAAGAAACTGGTTTGAAACAACTTGAGAGTGAGTGGCCTAAATGATTTTAGTTTTTGGGTGAACTATATCCTTTTAATGAAAGATGCAGACTGACATGTGTTTGGCTTCTTCAAAAAGTAAGGAACAAGACAATATTCCACTATTGCATTGCACTATGAACGGAGTAAGGTTAAGTCTCTGTTAAACTGCCTCCTTGTCTTTATTAGTTACCTGTAACATTACAGAATGAATGAATTAACGTAATGTTAAGGTCAATATAGACTAAAAACCTTAATACATTATCCTATTAATTTCCTGATTCCTCCTCCGCTTCTGTGAATGTCCTCAGTCCCCACCAATCTCAAAATTAAACCTACGCCTTTAAAGAGAAGTATAAACATATACCATTCCGAGATAACATGTCTCTGAAGTTTGACTTTTTGCACCATTACAATACTTATAGGCAACTAGTCATCATATCTTCCGCTCCATGAAACACATGTTAATGCTCAGTTGTACACACATATGGTTCTTTAATGTATTTGCATTTTACTAAAATGGAAATTGGGCTGAAATTCATTTTCTATGGGCATATATGCGGCTAAAACAGGTAGTGCATTCCAATTTTTTCAACATTAACATTGTAATATAACGTTATAGTGATGGCCTTTAGAAACATGTTTTTTAAGGAGGTGGTAGTGCACTATAGGCCCCTGTGACGAGGCCTAAGCTTTTGTCCTTAATGGCATTTTTTTCCTTGCATTACTTTTACTTTTATACTTTAAGTAGTTTTGAAACCAGTTACTTTTACACTTTTACTTGAGTAAAAAGCTTGAGTTGATACTTCAACTTCTACAGAAGTCTTTTTAAACCCTAGTATCTATACTTCTACTTGAGTAACGAATGTGAATACTTTTGACACCTCTGCTAATATAACCATGATGTATTAATACTTATTTATTGAAACATAGAGTTATATTAAAAGTATAGTAAAAGAGAGTGTTTACATTACAGCAAGAAGAATTTCGGGTAAATGTGCTTAACTGTTATAAAAATATTGTCACAATGCAAAAAGCCTTTGTAGTCATATCAACATTTAATTTTATAGCGCTTTATAGAACTTGTTTCAAAGCAGCTTCACAGTAATAAACAGGAAAGTAACAGAATTAATGATGCAAACTTCATCAAATATAACCGATTCAATTCAACTGATTCAATTCAGTTCAATCACTGTGTAAAGTTCATTCATTATGAAACAAGTTCAATTCTGCTGTGAAGCAGCTCTACCGAAGACAATAGTGCCATTATTCAGCGTCATCTGATAAAGACAATAAAATAGGCCTAAAATAAAGCTTTATTTTTTTGTTTTGGGGGGAAAGTATGACCTAGGCATGTTTTTGAGATTCACCTACAGTACATACTCCTCCAAATGAGAAATGCCTAACCATCACAGATACTGGACCCTCATCGCTTGAATCCAACTTGGAAGAAGAAACATCCCAGAGCCACAAAAGAAAACCGTCATACTTTGTTTTTACTTCCCGTTCTTGTTCTGGAAGAGCCTTTGCACACATCTCCATATGCTGTGAGATCATGCCTTTGTTTATATTCAGTTCCTTACAAGCATTTGTCAATTATGCAACTGCGGTCAAGCTAGTGGTCTTCTACGACTGGTCGGGCTTCTCTCTAGGACCTTATCAGAACAACTTTCTTCCGACTTGTGCTTCCCAGCTGAGAGGATTCATGTTTTTGGAGGGAGTTATTGAATAAACAATGCCAAAACATACAGTACAAACACACAGTAGAGAACAACTTCAGATACCACTTACATCATGGACAACATTTGCTCACAGAAGATGCAGCCTTTCTATGGAAGGTAAAAACGAGACAAGTCATGTTCTCCTGGAAGTCCCACTCTGATTCCAGGTGTTATTTTGCACTATGTTAGTGCAGCAAGGAAGGCATTCGCCATTGAACAATGTCTCTGAAGCAATGATTCTTCAAGGCAACAGAATATGAATCTGGAGCACATCAATGAAGCGGGATAACTGAGAAAGTGTAAGAATAAATCTCAGAGTGGGACTCTTTAAAGACCTCACGTCCTTTTATTTTCACTCATTTGTGCATTGTATAGTTTCTACTGTATGATGTGTCTTTTCTGCTCAACAGACTTTACATATGTATTTTTTGTTATAGTTTTCCATTCAGGCATTTTTATAATATATAATAATTGGTCGATATACAGTTGTTTGGGAAAAGTGGTTGTGACAGTATTATGATTTTGATTGGGGGATTTATGCCCCATTTTCAATGTCTGGTGTATATTTACATGAATGATGTACGTGTCAAGACAATGGGTCTCATGGGAAGACCGATAGTTTCTGCCTTATTACCGATTCAAAAATATGGGAGTTTTGTTCCTAATTGTTGCCAATTCTCACAGGACAGTGGTCATGCAAAATACAGTGGCCCTACAAAGTATTTGGACACTTAAAATCAACTTTAAAATGTCTGAATGTAATTGTATTAGATATAGGGTTGTGAACCGGGTAGCATATTTTTAAATACTGGAAACAAGTGACACAATGTATTCAAATATTCTGATGTTGTTTCCCACACTATTATTTTACACCACCAATGTCAGAACTCTCTTAAAGGGTTAGTTCACCCAAAAATGAAAATTCTGTCAGTAATGATTCACCCTCATGTTGTTCCAACCCCGTAAGACTTTCGTTCGTCTTCGGAACGCAAATTAAGATATTTTTTATTAAATCTGAGAGCTGGATCACTCTTCCATAGGCTTCTAAAGGGATCGAAACTTGCCGGCCCAGAAAAGTTATTAAAGACATCGTTAAAATAGACAGAGTGACTACAGTGGCTCAACCATAAAGTAAAGTAAAACCATAAAGTAATTACTGACAGAATTTAAATTTTTGGGGGAACTATACCGTTAAGGTGCTTCTTTTTAGTGAATCAGAAACATACGACCTGTTCGGTGTAGTCCAATTCCCAAACTATTGATTCTTATGAACCTGTTCTTTTTAGTGAATCAAAAACATTCCAACTGTCCGGTGTAGTCCGATTCCTGAACTATTGATTCTTATGAACCTGTATTTTATACTGAATCAAAAACTTGTGAAACTTAAATCATTATACCTGCTGGTGTATCACATGACACTGTGTACTTGAATATACAAATTAGGATTTAAGTATTATATAGAAATTGGATGAATTAAAAGTGCTAACAGAATTTTGGCTTCCCTTATAGTAGCCTAATATTTAATATAAATAGGCATTTATGAGGCCTCTAAAAGGACTGTGAAAAGTCATTAAAAATTCAGGAATGGCTTTATATTTATTTATAATACATTTTGCTTGATTTGATATTGTGTAATCTAATGCATCTCTACATTCAGTGTGACTTAAATGTGAAAATACTTTCTGGGGTTATTGTACATGTGTAGCACTTTTCTGGGATCTGATATATATATTTTATTGTATAATATTATGGCATCACAAATATAGTCACAATTTGAGCTGTCTCTTCACACTTACATAAAATATACAAAGCCATCAAACAGTAAATCGTTCGACAACGGTTTTGATGTTTAATTATTCAGCAGAACATAAAATAGTAATCAATTTCCATAATTATACTTAATCCCCTAAAAATGCAGTGAAAACGAAAATGGTGTATAAAATCTTAAGTATTCATGAAAATTTACATATATCGAAACAACAGCGTTAATATGACATTCCTAAGATGTATTAGCCAAATGAATCCTGCTGATATCTTCCATTCAGATAGTAGTTATAGAAGAGGCTTTTTATTGGTCAACTTTCCTCGTTTTCCCCTGATTCATTTGCGCTGCTACATCAGTCATTTCACCTGGCCGTCCTGCTAGCAGCTGGTGAAATCAATGTCTCGTATCGTTTGTAAATAAGAATGAGTATTAAATCATATTCATTTCTTTTATATTGCACAGAAATGTTTAGTACATTGCAAAGTGGTCTGGCTGATTCTTTGTTGATTATGGTCATGTTGTAAAGTCTTTTTTGTACAGCTTATGTTTTCTGATGACCTACAGGTAATAAACACTGGTGTGTTAAACATGAAGGATGACCTCGTTTCGTTTTTTTCAACCCAATACAACGACCCAACAGCCTGAACCAAGCATTTTTAGAGTTTGTGCATTATATTATAATTGCTGACGAATTCTCATTCCGTACATGTCTATGAATGTGAATGTTTACTCTTTTACGTGATGACAGATACGATAAATATGCTGCATTGTAGGAATGAAAGTCATAAAGTGTGTCTGAAGCTGGATTGGTTGAGTCGAGCTTCACAGGCGTTCCTCCCTCGTGTGAGCAGCTCTCGGTGTCAGATGGAGCTGAGTGACCATGTGTTCACAGCGCACAACAAGCCTGGAATCAGGAACATCAGCTTCCCCTGTGAAATCCATTGAATCCCATTGAGAATTTCACAGGGATCAGAACGGCTGTAAGGAAAGTTCAAGAGTCAGAAAACCTTCTAGATGATGATGATTGCAAGCAGTTTGACGCATCTTATGATCCTCTTCGCTGCATATGATGTAAGTACACTTACATTTTATCTCTAATTCTTCTACGTCTCTTGGCTGTGGGTGTTGATCTGCTCTTTGATGTGTTTGGCTGTGGGTTCAGCATCACAGACAGAGACATGTCAACTCAAATCCATACTGAATGCATACTGTACATGATTTCTGTCAGAATCCTAATGGGATCTGTTGCCAATCATGTAAGATCAAAGACTGAAACATTGTTTATGAGAGCTTTATGAAGGATGGGTTAAAAGTGTGTGATCAAATGCTGAAATTGAACGTGAAATTTCTATAAAATGTCTAATTAAAGGCAATAATTCCTTGGTAAATCAGATTTTTCAGACTTTAGAACTATATCGTTTGGAAGCTTTGGAGCATTAAGCCTATTTAAATATAAAATTTTTGTTTTATGAGATGTTTACTAAAGTCCATTTAAGATCCTCTGAAATTCCAACAGGAATTCTATAAACATTATTGACATTTTTGACAACAAATCATCATGTGAAACAGCAAAAAAAAACAAAAATCTGGTCTTGGCTGGTTTAAAATGGTTCCCCTGGTCTTCTGACCAGCTGAAAACCCCTAAAACCATCAAATCAGACCAGCCTGACCTGTGTAAGACCAACTCAACTCAACTTCCTTCCTTTTTTAGGATAATTATCCATGATGGATCTTGATTGCATTAGTGGGAGGAATTCTAATTTAATGGTTGGTTAAGAATATCATGTACGTATTGGTCACATGGTCTTCGCACCGAGAGATCAATACGGCTCAGAAAAGTCAGCAATTTTGTCCATCATGTTTTGAGAAAGAATGAACAAGTGTAACACTTTTTGTATCCAATTGTGTCTCATCTATTGCACTTCCAATTGCAGTTTATCAATCTTGGTATTTTAGAAGTGTTTTCCAGTGTTCATCAGACCAGGACTTCTCATCAGATACTTTTAATAATGCAACATTCCAGCATTGCAAGCTAGAGTCATTGTAAGAGTATTTTGTGTTGACTTCTGTCTCTCTGTCTCTCCGTTCTTGTTCACCCGTTCCCTGTGTAAGGTCCAGCTCACACATCAGACTGACGATCGATTCGTCTCTAATTGAAATAAGAGGCAACGTGCTCGAGCCTCAAAAGGATTATTGCTTTTTTTTATAAATATATAAGTGTGACTGTAAGTGTCTGACCCCTGGAGATAAAGGTCCAATATACGAATTCTGTGAAAAGAGCTATTGAGTTGATATCATAAGTTTCGATTTTTGGGGTTCCCTTTTTTTCCACCTGGACATGTTCAATGGAATTGCTCGGGTGTTAACTCTGCCTTCATCTGATTACGGCATGCTGTGTATATGTTTTTACCCATGATCCATGGAGTTAAATCATGGCTTACTGATTTTTGCACTAATATTCTCAATGCAATCACGGATTCTTTTTCATCTTTAGGCAGTTGCAGGTTTCAGAGGCAGTATCTCCCTCTGGGAATGTTTCAGATGACTTACAGTATGTTGTGATTTCATCTTTGCAGGTGAATTTCAATCCCACTGACTGCCCTGCACAGGTCTTTACCTGGTCTGATCCTTAGAAAAATCTTCAAAGGTCTACCCTAATGTAATCATATGATTTTATAAACAGCCCATGTCTTTATAATAATTAATACATATATATATATATATACAGTTCATAGAACACAAAAACACAATATAAGAAATATTGAAACTTCAAATCTGTTCTCAAGCCAGCGTTCAAACAAGAAAATGGCTTGTTTTCACACTTCCTCATTCTATGAAGAATCACTGAAATGATCTCTGCTCAAGTTTCATTGTGTCTGCTGGGCATTCCATCATTCAACATCACGCTTTAATGAAGGTGAAGGTGCTATTGTTCACGCACATTACCTCGTCTGGGTGCTTTGAATCATGTTTGTGAATGTTACAACTCCATAAATTCCCGTTTTGGAAAATGAACTCTGAGCTGGAAACACCTTGATCTTATTTATAGCTGGAGTGGGATGGCAGTGAACAACTGCTGGAGACCTAATCCATTAAACCAGCTTCCTGTAAATCTGCCATCGGAAAAGCCGTAATCCTGCTCGGAGCTGTTTGGGGAAAACTGTCAGTCTTCAAATGAAGTTAATTATGTTGCACGGCATTCTGACGGTAAAGCAGCATGTCTCGCTGTATTGTGTATCATAAAAAGTCATTCTGAAATGTAAATGAGAGCAACGAGATGAAAGGTTTTTGTTATATCTTCATAAATTATCCCATTAATTTATCGCTGCAGGGTGCTGGAACTGGTTGAACTAAATATATATTTTAGTTCAATTGGGAATTCAAAAAACTTCATTTTTATCTAGTATCTGTCTGTCTGTCTGTCTATATCTCTGTCTGTCTGTCTAGTTATGTCAGTCTGTCTATCTATCAATGTCTATCTATCTGTCTACCTATCTGTCAGTCTATCTGTATATCTGTCTATCAATCTATCTCTCCGTCCATCCGTCTTAGTATCACCCTGTCGACTGCAAGCACTTTGAATACCTTAGTAAGAAAGCAGCTGTTAAGAACACACAAGCAACCACAATCTTGATGCGTCGTATTTAAATATGCAAATGAGATTTGAGAGCTTTGAGAGATTTTCAGTGAATAGCGGCACGAATCTGTAAATAAATGACAGAATTTTGGGTGAACTATTTCTTCAGATGTTGCAGAGTTAAAGGTGTCTCTTTTAACACCGTCTCTTTTACATTTTGTAAGTCGGACCATGTTTCCCTGACGCTCTTCTAGGGCATTTTGATCTGATATTGATGGCCAAAATTCAATTACAGACAACTCCCGGACACCTTTTGATATTTGTTTCAGGACTGTCATTGCGCTAACCCCTAGCGTTGGACGTGAACCGCTTTTTGATAAGTGACATACTGTAACAAACTGTAACATTTGGGCCATTGATCCAAGAGCTCACTAATAAAAGCTCTCTTGTATGACAGATCTGCTGTCAGGTGAAGTCAAGGAGATATTGTCTTTCTGATGTGTGTGTATTTTTTTAGTTCGGTGTCTCTCTTTTGTCTAAAACTCGTTCTCTAAAGTCTAAAAGTCTCATTTTGTTTGTCTCAGATCAGATATGCCAATGGAAATAGTCCTCTGACCTCAAGGTCTCTACATATGGACAGGCCAAAGACGACAATGAAGCCTTCATGTGCTGATTCGGACCCTTTGCCCGAATCGAATCCTGATGTCCGTGGCGCTGACCCCACCCTAGGCCTCCTGTCCGACAAACTCCGCTCATGTCCCGAGCAGGAGCTGTGGGATTGGGCCCCGAACCTGACGGAGACACACCCGTCCGGCCAACAATCAAGGAAACGGCTCACGGTGAAAAGAGGAAAAGCTAAGATGTTCGGCTGGGGAGATTTCCAGTACAAAGTGAAGTCTTCAAGCCTCAACCTGTTGATCACAGGGAAGATTGTGGATCACGGCAACGGAACGTTTAGCGTTTTTTTCCGATACAACACCACCGGCGGTGGAAACGTCTCCATAGGGCTGGTTCCTCCAAGCAAAGCGGTGGAATTTGATGCAACGACTCATCAAACTGTCGTGCACTCGGTGGAGTCGAGGATGTTTAACTGCAGGGTGGAGCATGAGAAGGTGGAGAGAGGCACCAAAAGCACACGCTGCTGGTATGACCCGTCCCATAGCTGCGACCAGGACCAGACTCAAAGCCATGTCTCGTGGCTCTGCTCAAAACCGTTCAAAGTCATCTGTGTCTACATATACTTCTACAGCCTGGACTATAAACTGGTGCAGAAAGTCTGTCCAGACTATAACTACCACAGCGAGTCTCCGTACTTACCTTCTGGATGATCTTTTATCTCACAATGAGATAAACCAGCTCATATTATAATTTTTTTTTTTTTTTTTTTTTTTTTTTTTTTTTTTTGTGAAAAATATTTAGTAGCCTACTGTTTGTCTCTATACTCATGTATGAACTTAGCTGATCTCGGTGGCAGGTGCTGGTGGTGAATATGTGTCATTATTTCTGACAGACAGAGCAAAACTTAATGAGTTCCTGTAATTGATTTTTCTTTGCTGAGATCATGTGTCAACGGTTTTGTCATTTCTCATTGTGAATTAATGAAATTGCTGTGAAAGTGAATGTAATTTCATTATTGAATACAATCTGCCTCCACGCACTTGGGGGCAATTACTTATCACATTGAAAATGAATGTAAAATGCATGTTTACCTTAATGTTTCTTAAAACTTCTACTTTTCCCAAAAAGTAATCATTTCAGAGAGCTTCCATTCTCATACAGAAATGCGGGAAAAAATGTGTTCGTCATAGAAGTATTTTTGCACGGCCTTTATTTTTTACAGTAAGTCTTAATAAAAATATCCTTCAGTTTCTTAGTGCAAAATTTCATTTCTTTCTTTTGTCCTTCCTTTCTTTCGCACGAGTGTCTCTAAAGAATCGCAAACTGAGGTGATTAGTCTATTGTACTAAGCGCTGAGAAAAGTAACAGACACCACATGATAACGCCTGTTCTTTTGTTGAGAAAAATTGACAACTGGATAATGGCTACAAAGAAACTTTATTAGTAATTTAGAAGCCACGAAAACTTAAAATATCATACTAATATCATCAAATCATTCAGAACGATCACAATTGCGCCTTTACAGTCCCTGTTTCAAGATAATTGTCATTCTACCCACCCATCCATTCTTCCTATGTTCGCAGTGCGCTCGTGCAGTAGCGCGCATGACGTCATCGCTCCTTCTGCAAGGACGCGCACCCAAAAACACGCAGTGATACACATATAGCGTTTCATTTTCGCATTACAGAATGACTTAAACATCTGCAGCCGGGATCCAAACTCATAAGGTGAGTCTCACACTAATTCAATTCCTTATAAGGCCTTTTATAATACGTAGATAATTTACTGTAGCTGTTGCATAATGACAGAATAATATTAGCTGTTTGTTTTGGTGCGGCAGAGAATGAAATCCGGATGTGAGAGTCACATGCACGATGATGAATATTGTAAGTGACGAGTGTACTGTAGCATTAATTAGGTTTATTTACAGAGATATCTTCCTGTAGAGAAATGCTCGCAAAAGATAAAGAGAGGCCTGTGTGTTCAGTCAATTATGTGTGTGGTGCATTGATGTAACATGAATGGGTTTTTTTTTTCAATAGCACAATGACCAGTTATCTTCTATAAATTAAAACTATGTGTTAAACATGTTAAACTTATAAACATGTGACAATATCATCAATTGTGATGAAATTATTTCCCTTTTTATTTCAGATAATTGATAAACATGGAGAAAGGGAACCAGTGAGTACGCATTAATTTGCAGACATTCATGATTGTAGACTTAAATGAGATGCTTTCATAATTGGTTTGTCATGTCTTTGCAGAGGTTATTCTCATTTTGACCAGTTTCTCCAAAGTCAAGAATCATCTGTGGTGAACAAGTTCCAGCAGAAATACTGGAAAACCAAACAAACACTGATCAAAGTCACAGGAAAGAAGGAGGACGAACATGTCGTTGCTTCCGATGCCGACCTGGATGCTAAATTGGAGGTGAGAAATGGACAGAATTCAGACTTTCCTCTGAATCTGAACGAAAGGTCATGTGATGGATTTGGTTTGTCATGCTTCCCCTCAGGTGTTTCATTCAGTGCAGAGAACGTGCATGGAGCTCCTGAAGGTGATCGAACTGTATCAAAGGAGGATCAGCTGTAAGTAGACCTCAATTTCACACATTTATTAATATTCATATCATTGATCTCTAGTGAAAAAGAAGTGCGCATAATTGTATTAAATGTGCATTTGTAGTGTACTTCTACTCTTAAAAGTATATTTAGAAAAACTGTACTTGCCGATAATATAATAGCAATGAAATAAAAGGCTATTTTAGTGTACTTAAAGAGAGTCCACTTTAATGTTTCTTAACACACTTAAGTACACTTTTAAACTGCACTTTGTTATGAATGAATGAATGAATGAAAGTACATTTTAAACCACTATGTTTGAATCATCTTTGTCATTTATTAAAAAAAATAGAATTATTTTGCTACAGCATGTGTAAAGTTCTGTTGTGTTATTTAATGTTACATTTAAAGAGAACATTTTAAATGTACTATTTCGCAACTTCATCATTAGTCATATCAATAACTATAGCCTAAGTTCAGCTAATTGCATTTCTAATACATTTTCAGTTAATTGTAAACAACGTGCATTTAGGGGTCTGAAAACATTGCATTCAGTTTGCACTTACTATAAGTTCATTATTTGAAAGTATATTATTTCCATAATAAGTACTCTTTTCTATGTCAAAGTGTACTTGTTTTTCAAAACTGTTTGCTGTGCCGTTCAAATGTCTAAAACTTAAAGGTGGAATTTTTTTGTCATCATTTATTATTCCAAGGAAATAATTAGTATATGTGGCTTAATTCTGATGCTCTTTTCAGTTTTGTCTGAGGAGGAGAATGAACTGGGTCGGTTCCTGCGTTCGCAGGGCTCTCAAGACAAAAGTCGCGCTGGAAAGATCATGCAAGCTACTGGGAAAGCGCTCTGCTTCTCTTCACAGCAAAGGTCTCTTCATTAATTCAGTGTTTCAAAAACAACCCTGCTGAGAAATCCAGCATTGCTGGTGAGCCGTATGTTGTGCTTGCTGGTTGCTGGTTTGCTCTGGTCACCAGCATGTGAAGCAGGAATGCTGGTAGATCAGCTCAGGTTTGCTTGAGAACAGACTGGTCCACTAATAGCTAGTCCAGCACTGTAACCAGCCTAGAATTCATGCTGGATTTTTTTCAGTATTGAAGATTCTATATCATCTTCAGTCAGTCATATGTGATTGGTTTGAGAGTTCTTCTCATTGATTGGTTCCTCACTGCAGATTGGCGCTGCGAGGTCCACTGGGCCGCCTGTACCAGGAGGTGGAGACCTTTCGTTACCGAGCGATCTCCGACACGTGGCTGACGGTGAACAGGATGGAACAGTCACGCACGGAGTACAGAGGAGCTCTGCTCTGGATGAAGGACGTTTCTCAGGAGCTCGACCCGGACACACACAAGCAGATGGAGAAGTTCCGCAAGGTCAGTCAGTCCCAGAGCACCAGGTTTCCCACACAAAACATGAAAAAGAGATACTTTTACCAATGTGTATTGATCTTTCTTAGATGAGAAAATAATTTAATTTATTGTGTAAAGATGTGTTAAAACAGAGTGTTAAAGTAACACCAGGTAACTTTTCAACCTTCATAATATACTTCCAAGTCTCTTGTGATGGTACATCGACTTACAATAGGTTGAATGACACGTCTGCCATAGCCTGACGGGGTCTGCAGCCAGCGCCGCCGCTCCCACCACGCGCATCACGCGCTGTGCGTAGGGCACCAAGTGCTGAGGGGGCACCAAAAATAGCCTAATGAAAAATCAATCATCAAACTTCTTGTTATAATCAGATTCAGCGCGTTCTTCAACTTTCATCTTTAATCCGCAGCGGCGCCGAGCAGAGAGCACGTCAGAAACAGAGGACAGGGTGTGTGTGTGTGTGTGTGTTCTGAGCCTCATTGGTCTGTCACTGCTCGTCAATGTCAGAATATTTGAGATGACCAATCAAATCAAAGTAGGCGGGCTTTATGTTCACAGACGCTGAGCGCGAATTTTAACTGAATCTGAACTAGACGCTTAAGTGTACGGTCAAGTGCGAGATAAGATGTAAGTAGCTAAACTTAACTTTATATATTTGACAGGTTTTTCTTAGGTCATAAATGTTAAACGAATGACAAAAAACAATTAGGCAAACTAATATAGTTTTGTCTAATTTCGCCAAAATAGGCTTATGTAACATGTAGCCTAATAGTTTAGGCTACTGTCACTGTGAGGGGACAAGAAACATGAACAAAGCCGTTTTCATTATGTTAGGCACAGGATTAATAATGAATGTGTACATATTGAGAATAAAATACAAATTGTAGCCTTTAGTAAATTAAAAAAGCCAACTTTAGGAGGGGAAGAGACAGGGCAAGACAAAAACAAAGAGAAAAAGAGTGTGATGCTGACGAGGAGAGAAAAATAATCAGCTGCCCACTGACATGGTTTTAAAGCTGTTGCTATCGAAAAAAAAATTTTCTTAAAATGCACATCTGTAGTTCAGAGAAATTCAAAATTTTCTCGGGGAAACCCTGAACCCCCCTAACTAACCTGCCTCAAATTCGGGACCATAGTGATTATAAAACCATGCCATTGCATGGTAATGAAACTAGATAATAGTAAGCATAAGACCCTAAACTAAAGTGTTACTTTTTAATTTAATTTTTTTTTTTTAAATCATATCATACATCATAAAGGAATTATGCTTAGGGCACCAAAATGTCTAGCAGCGGCACTGTCTGCAGCGTTTTTAATCGTACTTTTAAACTTCGGGTTTCGGGTAGTAACCGGCGAACAAAGAGAACTACAAAATTCGACTGCTTTACGGCTTATACGTCACTTCCACCACCACCCCCACTTCCTTAAAATCGGACGTGCGAGCCAAATGTTATAATCATGGCCGAAGCAGCACAGAAAAACAAGAAAGCAAAGGTTTTATCGGAGCAAAGCAAAAAGAGAAAATGAGAAAGTGATCGCGTTAAAGGCAGAACGAGGATTAACATTGGGCCAGCCTTTTCTCGCTGGCGTGAGCTGAAGGAGGAGGAGGGGTGCCCGACCGATGCGGACTTGGCAAAAAAAAATTAAAAATCAAATGAAATGAAAGCCTATGTCTAAACGGCGTGCACAAGTTTGGTAGGGGCTACATTCTTGCAACTAAATATATAAGATGTACAAAATCATATTTTAGGATACCTAACATGTCTGTGATATTTGTTTATTTGTCTTGCCTCAAGCTATAATGCAAATCGATTTGTAAAATTTGCAGATTCATTTATGGTAGCTTGATA
Source organism: Tiaroga cobitis (assembly GCA_030578255.1). Lineage (NCBI taxonomy): Eukaryota > Metazoa > Chordata > Actinopteri > Cypriniformes > Leuciscidae > Tiaroga > Tiaroga cobitis. Next base: position 43,335,217 of record CM060606.1, read on the forward strand.
TTATAATTTTGACGATATATGGTTATTATCTACCACTCAAACATTGCATTGAAGTAACGTTATCATATAGATTCAGTAAAACGGTAACCAATAGACTAGGCTACTATAATGACGCTGGCTTGTAAACGTGATCATCGCGATCATTTGTCGTTAGAAAAACGTTCTCGTTAGGGGGGGGGGGGGGGGTTGGGCTAGTTTTCATTCCTTTTGGATGAGTTTTGAGTCGCTTTAGGCTGGACATTTTTCTGTGACTTGCCAACCCTGCAGTGACGGTGTTACTGCACTGAAAGCTTTTCACCAGCAGAAGGAGTAACATGTCTTCTAATCATTCTCATCTGCAGTGGGATTCAAAACTAACTTTAGCTGGAAGTAACATTATTCAAGAACCGCTATAAAGCCAAAACAATCTCTGTTACCTTAAATTATATGTTTAATTATGTAAAGCTGCTTTGAAACAATCCATTGTTAAAAGCGCTATGAAGATGACTTGACTTGACTTGGATGAGATGGACTGTCCAAAATCACATACTTCCCTACTATATAGTAGGCAAAAAACTGAATGGCTGTGTCCGAAATCACATACTCTCTTGAGTAAGTACTTATTTTGAATAAGTAATTACTTCACAACCGCTAAAAAAAGTATGTTCTATATAGTATGAATATGTGTAGTATGAATGTTATCTGGACGTACTACATCTGCCATGTTGTCATTATCATGTGATCTACCAGCGTCAGTTGGTTCACTTCACTGTCATTCACAAATCCTCTCCCGTGGCCTCATGGGATAGTAAAGTGTCCATCGTATGGACACTTCAGAATCTCAAAGGAAGAAGTAGCTCATCCGGGTACATGTTTCCTACTCTTTTATGAGTACTGTGAATTCAGACATACTTATTTTGTCACATGCTTCTTCTTTTTTTTTCACAAAATCTCAAACTCATAAACCCGCTCCTGTGGAACGTGTCAAATATGCATGTGTGTGTTTTTGTGTGTCAGTGATGTGTGAATTATGGAGTGGGTTGCTTGTATTCTGCCCCTATACTACACACATTCATACCATAGCCTACAGAACATACTTCTTCAGCACTCGTAAAGTAAGTACTTACTCTCTTGAGTAGATACTTCTTTTGAATATGTGATTTCGGACACCGCCAGTGTGATGGGAGAAACTACGTTTTTTGAAGCTCTGAATCAATTGAACCAATTGCTTTGTAAAAAGTATTTAGTTTATATTAAACGCCTCAAGCTGGCGCCACCTGCTGCTCAGAACCGTGGAACTGCAACGGAAACCCTGTATAAAGAAACTGTTTATAAACCAATGACAAATGGTTTCATGAAAGTGTAATCTATTAAATGGAATTTACAAATAATTAAATACCATGAAATATGAAGGCTCTGTAAAATGTATGTTTTATTGATTTGTAGTCCTTGTTTTGTGTTCTATTAGGCAGAGCGTTGGCAAACTGGGTCAATTAGAAGCAACTAATTATCATTCTCTTTTTGTATTATGCACGCATATACGTATTAAAATTCATTAAATGAATTAAAAATGAACCTACATTCTAAAACTGACCTGAGATCAGCCAAAACCCATTAGACACTCGTTGTGTTCACCAGATCAGCGGTTGTTTTTGACGGGCAGCAGCTTCATCTCTTTATATCCCTCAGGTTCAAACTCAGGTGCGTCACACCAAGACCAGTTTTGACAAGCTGAAGAATGATGTGTGTCAGAAGGTTGATCTGCTCGGAGCCAGTCGCTGTAATCTGCTCTCACACGTCCTGACAACCTATCAGGTGCAGCCTCTTGTAGCTTTATTATTATTTTTATTTAATTTTTTTTACCTGAGTTGTGAGCATTGTACATGTGATGTGTGCATTATTATTATTATTATTTGATCTAAATGAATTGTTAATAAAGCCAGTTATCCACAATTTAGCAGAATGAAGTCTTGCAGAGAGTCGTGTCATAAAGATAAATATCTGTCTTTTCTGTGCTTCAGACCACATTGCTTCATTTCTGGGAGAAAACCTCTCACACTATGGCTGCTATTCATGAGAGCTTTAAAGGCTGCCAGACTCATGAGGCTTCAGCACTGGGGGTGAGAGCTTTCAAAAGAAAATGATCTCATTATGTTTTATATTCATATTTTGGGGATGGATGTGTATATTTACTTATAGCTCCCATTTAGTGTTAAAGTTCCCATGTATCCCCCTTAAAACTCATCTTTGATCACCAAAATTACATGTATGTAAAAAAAAATGTCTTCATGCCTTAAAATAGCTTGAATGTAACTCTACACCCTTGCCCTTATTTAGTATACGTGGTTCTATAAATATGCAAATGAGCCTTGCCTCCACTCACTCACTGCCCATTTGGGTGCTTGATTTGAACATTTTTATTTAGTTTAAAGGAAGATTGTTTTTATATTTACATTTATTTAATTATTTAGCAGGTGATTTTATCTAAAGCATATTCTGGAAAAATGCGCTACCGTTCAAAAGTTTGGAGTCTGTACGATATTATACTTTTATTCAGGAAAAATGCATTAAATTGACAATAAAGAGTTTTATAATGTTACAAAACATTTCTATTTTAAATAAATGCGGTTCTTTTGAACTTTCTATTCATCAAATAATCCTAAAATAAATACGTTTACTGTTTCCAACCTTGATCATAAAAGTAAATGTTTGAGCAGCATATTAGAATGATTTCTGAAGGATCATGTGACACTGGTAATGATGCTGAAACAAATTCTGCTGGAATAAATTACATTTGAAAATATGTTAAAATAGAAAACTGTTATTTTAAATTGTAATAATATTTGACAATACTGCTGTTTTTATTGCTCAAATAAATGCAGCCTTGGTGAGCATAAGAGACTTTAAGAGAAACTCCCCGTCAACAAACTCTTGAATGGTGGTCAAGTCAAGTCAAGTCATCTTCATTTATATAGCGCTTTTAACAATGGATTGTTTCAAAGCAGCTTTACAGAGATAAACATATAATTTAAGGTAACAGATTGTTTTGGCATTATAGCGGTTCTTGAATAATGTTATTTCCAGCTAAAGTTAACTTTGATTGATTCACCTCCGTCGAAATGATCAGACTTTTAAACGCGAACCTGTGATTAACGCTGACGGCGTTCACATGCTCATTCAGAATTGATTCTATAGTTATGTGCTTTTAAAATATGTGCGCAGGTTTATAATTCATACAACCCAGCCTAAAAATGATACAGAATGATACAGAGTGAGATCTGAATTATGGAACATCATCTTAATATGGTCTCTGCAGTAGAGGATTGCTCTCACACTATGTGGGGCAACTAAGTTGTGTTGCAAGAATGGCAAAAAAAAAAATGTCATTAAATTGTCTTAAATTATTAAATGCTCACCCATCTTCCATTGTTTGGACAAACAGGCTGTGATATTATGAGGCGTGTTCAACAAATATGTTCATCTGTTGTGTCTGATACTCCAGGGTTCAGATCAAGCTTCAAAGAAAAAGGTGAAGAAGAAAACAAAGGCAAAAGCAGAAGACGAGGAGACGAGTCAGAATACAGATGAAACGTACGAGCTGTTCGGTCCACATGTCCTTTCGTTTATTGTGTGACACACACCTCTAATCGCTCGTCTCTTCTGTTTCAGGCTTATTTCAATTGAACAAGAAACTCTGAGCAGTAACTCAGTACAAACAGGTAAAGCTTTCATACACACATGTGTTATACATGAGTATTATCCACAGGAATAACACAATAACTAATATTCATCCTTAAAGGGGACCTATAATGCCCTTTTCCAAAGTCACAAAAAGGGCTCTTTCAAAAACAAGCTTGAATATTCAATAAACACATTATTTTTTCACATATTCTCCATTGTTGCAGCTCCTCTCTTCCCAGTCTGTCAGTATCGCCCTGTTTAGTTCCTGTCTCTATGAAGCCCCTCCTTCTGAAAAGCACAATGTGCTCTGATTGGTCGGCTGGACCAGTGTGGTGTGATTGGTCAACCCTTTTCATGCTCAAACAGCAACAATTTAAACATGATCAACAATGCCTTTTTCTCTCTCTGTACACTGCACACACAGGAAATGATGAGTGTTTCTCTGGCGGTCAGGAGAAGGATGGCTTGAGTTTGTTGGATGAGATTCTGGGCAGCAGTTCTCTGGAGGACAGGGGTTTCTCGCAGGAATGGCGTGAGGTGTTTGGGGAGGATGAACCGGCCGGCAGTAGCAGAGCAGAGATCCAGCCGTCTGAGGAAGAGTACGCCTTCTTCCTGCCTTCCAAACTACTCGACCAGAACATGAACGACCGACAGTCCACGGCCTCAGGTGAACAGAGATATCTGACTACTGGCAGGAAGTTGGTTTATTGTAGACAAGAACAGGCTCTTACTGTAACCAGTCGGGTCCTTTAGGGACGAGTTCATCTGATACAATAATAATTGATCATTTAAGTATCCTTTTTTATGTTTTTGAAAGATGCTCACCAAGGCTGCGTTTATTTGATCAACAATACAGTAAAACGTGAAATATTTATTTAAAATTTAAAATGTAAAAACTATTTAAAATAACTTTTTCTATTTAATTATGTTTTGAAATGTGATTTATTCCTGTGATCAAAGCCGAATTTTCAGCATCATTACTCCAGTCTTCAGTGTCACATGATCCTTCAGAAATCATTGCTGACTTAATTAACGTTTTCATTATAAATATTGCAAACACTTGTGCTGCTTCATATTTTTGTGGAAACCATGATTTAAAAAAAAAAATCAGGATTCTTTGATTAGTAAAAGGCCAATAAGAATTTAAAAAAGAAATATGCTAACGTTATAAATGTCTTCACTGTGAATTGTGATCAATTTAATTCATTTCTTTAAATAAAAAAAACGGTAGTGTACATCTTCTGTAAATTCTCTTTAATATTGTCTGTATTCCAGGTTGGGCAACAGCCATTCCACAGAATATCCCTGAAAGCTCCTCTGTAGCAAGTCAAATCTCTTCCAAATCTGCAGCGAAAGGTAAATGATCAGAGCATTTTATAGTGTGTCAGACTCAATATTGGGAGTCTAAACATGAATTGATCCATTGTGATGCATTGATCTGAAACAGAATTTAATACTTGTTTACCACATGCATGCAAAATTTCAACACGATGATGTGTTTTGACATATACATCATTTCTGTTACGTTTGTGATGTTAGTGGGTCAGTTTGACCCAAATGACCACATAATTTAATGTTCTAAGGCAACTGTACAGACCCAAAATGATAACATTTCTTGGTTATATTTTGTTATTTTAGTTTTTTACTACCCTATGAAGCTAGAAAAGGAGCTTTTCCCCACTTATTTCAATACAGAAAAATATTTTGTCAGCCACATATGGTAAAAATTACCTATCATTTCTTTTTTCAATCTATCTGAAACACAATTAAGCCTGTTGTTTTTCTTGAAATTTTGAGACTTTTTCTCATTTAGAGTCATGAACATGAATGCCAAGTTTCAACACACGGATGCATTTCTGTTGTGTTCCCATTCACGTTTGTGATGTTCGTGGATCAATTTGACCCGCATATTTTTATGTTCTAAGGCAAGAACTGTATTGAATCCAACTAGGGTCGATTTGACCCAGACGATACAGGTTATTCCCAGAAATCTAACAGTGCACGAGGGTTAAAAAAGAAATAGATACATACAATTGAGACCAAATTTCAGATAGTTTCAGAGCAAATATTTACACCTCTAACTTTAGGTTGTCTTATATATATATATATATATTGAATATATTGTAATGCATCTTTTAATCACTTCTAACTGTTTTTTTTTATTTTTTTTATTACAGATACCTCAAAAGATCTCTCTGCTTGGTTCAATCTGTTTGCCGATCTGGATCCGCTGTCAAACCCGGATGCTATCGGTCGAACCAATGAGGAAGACGAGCTACTGAACGCGTAATCTGCCCTGATACAGATGCACTTTATCGCTCTTGTCGCACAAACGGCAGTTTATGCAAGAGGCCTACAGATCTGGACAGATATCAAGTGATTTCTTTATGCCATAGCAGTAAACCTTAATTATTTAATGAAGAAATATTTGCTGCCAAAGGAAATTAATAATAATCACCCTGGCCTTGATTCCTTTTCTATTGCTTGTATTGTCAAGGCAGTTTGATTTGCCATAACATTGTGGATTTACTTGTTTTACATAAATGTATATATTAACATTTCTCAACATTATCAGCAACAGTAAGTAGTTTTTGGTTTGTATATTGTGATATTGCATGTTTATTTGTAAATCATTATTTATTGTAAATGTTTGTCTTAATTTAGTGCTGACTGCTAAAATTAATGCTGCATTTCAAAAGCCTTAAATATGAGAGGGGTTTAGGACAGTCCTTGAATTAATTTATTTTGATGAAAGTCATATTGTATATTATCTTATGGAAACTTTATCTGATGAAAGCAGCTGTTACAGTGTATATATTTTTAAGATGTATGGATAAGTTATAGAATGCAACTCTAACCACTTACTTTTTACAGTCTTGGTTCTGAAAGTTATTTTTCCTGGAAGTATTTTTCCCCCCTTTTAAAATAATAAAAACCTCAGTGCTCATGGTAGGTCTGGTTTGAAAGATTT